>JAPMLY010002627.1:22500-43066 GCA_026401115.1 Tetraselmis chui
GATCCGATCACGTCGGCCCGCTCGGTGGCCCGCCGCTGGCTCCTCGAGTGCCTTAACGACATCACTGACCTCCCCAACCGCATCAAAAATATAATCGGACGGGAACTCGCCCACCACACACGATGGACCGCGAATCCCACCCGCACCCACCACCCCACAGCGCCGATATGCGACGATAACACACCCCCACCCGCCGAACTGCGAACGGGCTTTCAAGAAATTCGCCTCGTTCTTCCCACCTCATGTATAGCGGTCGGCCTCATGTACCAACTCGCTTCACGCAAACGTGAATTCCATTCGGCCTGTCCAGTGCCCCCCTCTGCAGCCTCCCCCCTTCGCTCCTGACAAAACTAAGACAGCAGAAAATCCACTTTCTCCGCGATGTCTCAGCCCCTAATGTTTCAGGCCGGAGGGTGAAGATCCGCTCCCCCATGTTCCCCGGTATCACCGGCCAAGAAACAGTCGCTCTACTACATGACCTCCTCACCTCTGACCTCGCGATCGCACTCACCTCTGCCGGTTCATCCCCCACGACCCACCCCCACCGCAGAATCGACGACCTTCCACAGCCGGCTCATTTCATCCTCCAGTTCGCGGACGCCCTCAAGCCGCTGGATACTCCCACCCCGATCGAATCTGACCCCTCCTCCTTCTGGGTGAATATCCTCCACCTGCCCAATAACCCCATTCATTCACAATCTGGCCAAGTATCCCTTCACATACTTTCATATTCACCCTATGAACCAGAACCCCCCAACCATCACCTTCACACCATTACCATCACACCCCCCCCGTCACATGCCATGTTCTAGGCTCGTCTTGGGCTGACACCTGCCTCACCACAATCCTCATCCAGTCCCGCCACTTACTCTCCCTCCCTTGCATCAGCTCAGACGGCACCATCCCCCCCTCACACTGGTTATACACCCTCTTATCTCAAACGGCCACAGAATATATAACCCACCAATAAGGAATGCTTACACTCGGTGAGTGACACTGCATGTCATCTCACCCTCAGCAAGTGCCTAGCACTTGCCTATCACAGGACACGCACTCACCTTGTGGTGAGCACACGCCAACATATATTCTGAGCCTTTAGATGATATCTAACGCTCAGCAACTTGCCACCATCAGCAACCTAATCCTCTCTATTGTTGATTGGCTTATCATCTTATAGTGCTGAGTCACAGCCGTACTATCACGATGCTACTTGACCAACATTGCTGTGTAGCAACTTGATTATCACACAAAACCATGTCTCGCAACACTCCCCCTTGCTACGCAGGCAATCCCATGATGGCATTGCACAACTTGCTATGCCTTGCACTCACTAATGGCTTGGTAAGCACATCAGCAAGCATGTTCTCCGTCGCACAATATTGCACCTCGATGTCTCCGCTCTCCACCTTCTCCCGACAGAAGTGGTACCTCACGTCCATGTGTTTGCTGCGTCCGGTCGTCATGCTATTCTTGCTGAGTGCAATACAACTCTGATTGTCCTCATGAATTGTGATGGGAGACCCGGAGTCTTGGTGAAACTCGTGGAGTAGTTGCTTCAAAAACATCGCCTCCTGAGTGGCCGCAGTCAGCGCCATATACTCTGCCTCCGCTGTCGACAACGCCACAGTTTGTTGCCGCTGGCTTTTCCAACTCACCGCTGCACCGTTGAGCATGAACACATACCCCGTGCGAGAGCGGCGCTCGCCAATATCACTCGCGTAGTCAGAATCTGACCATCCTACCAGCTTTGATGAGGGTGCGCCACCGTACATCAACACCGACTCTGCGGTCCCCTTGAGGTAGCGAAGCACCCTCTTGGCTTGCTCCCAATGTGACTGAGAGGGGTCGGACATGTACCTACTAAGGTGGCTAACAGCCATGGTGATGTCGGGCCGTGTGCTTACGGAAGCGTACAACAAGCTGCCGATCAAGCTTTGGTACGGCACTAGACCGGGAGGCAACCTTGATGTCGACGTCTCCACACAATTGCTCAAAGCATCGACCGCCATAGGTGAGCCCACTGGCTTGCAGCCCATCATGTTGAAGCGCTCCAACATATCTAAGACGTATTGCTGTTGTCCAATCCTGATGGTGCGGCTGCCACGATCACGCTCGACTGTCATGCCAAGCAACCAAGACACTGGACCGAGGTCTTGCACGTTGAACCTTTCGCCGAAAGCCGACTTGAACCCAACGATGAAGCTACCCGCTGGTCCGACGATGATGCTGTCGTCCACGTACAACGCCAAGACATAAAGCTCACCCTCCTTGATGAAGACGTAAATGCCGGGATCCACCTTGGATTGGGTAAAGCCATACTCCTCTAGCCATGCTGTGATGGTCTTATTCCAGTTCCTTGGAGCTTGCTTGAGGCCATACAATGATTTCTTCAACAAGCACACTCGCTCCTCTCCATTGATGTCGAAGTGACGGAATCCTTCCGGCTGCCTCATGTAGATTTCCTCCTCGATATCGGCCTCCAAAAATGCCGTCACCACATCAAGCTGCTCCACCTCCCAATCATTATAAGCAGCAAGCGCGAGCAACGTTCGAATAGAAATCACCCTCACTGTGGGAGCGAAGGTCTCGTGGTAGTCCACACCCTTCTCCTGAGTAAACCCGCGAGCCACAAGTCTTGCTTTGTACCTTGCAATCTGTCCATTGGCATCGCGCTTCAGCTTGAACACCCACTTGGAATCTACGAGTTTGCGACCGGCAGGACAAGGGACCAATGTCCAGGTTTTCCGAGATACAAGTGAGTCGTACTCGCTCTTGATAGCTGCCTCCCACTCCCCCGATTGGGGACTCCTCAGCGCTTGCTTGTATGACACCGGCTCTTGAACGGTCGGGCTGCTGGCTGACTTAATAGCTGCGGCACTTCCCGCAGTCCATCCATCTCCCGAAGCGCCCGCTGAACGGAGATTATACCTTGGACTGGGTACGCATTGCTGTGGTGCGGCAGTGGATCGAAGATTATACCTTGGACGTGGAGTCTCCCCCGAATGCATGTCCCGTTCCTCTTCCGTCGACCCGGAATGCTGCCGCGACTCCCGTAGCGGCGACTCCCCCGAAGGTGTATCCGGTTCTTCGCTACACATGGTGCGCGGGATGCTGTCCTCTTCATCATCATTGCGTTGCTCCGCATTGCTCTCCCCCATGGAGAGGACTGCAGCCTCATCGAACACCACGTTGCGACTGCTCACCACCCGACGAGTAGCAGGATTGTACACCAACCACGCAGGTGATTCGGAAGCATAGCCCACAAAGACACCCTTCCACGCGCGATCGTCAAGTTTGCGGCGTTGAGACTTGTCAACGTGGACATAGGCCGGACAGCCGAAGACCCGCATGGAGCTCAAATCAGCTCGTCTACCGGTCGCCAAGGTGAAAGGTACACCGCCGGCTCCGCTACTATGCACACGATTGCGGACATGCACCGCAGCGGCCATCGCTAAAGCCCAATACGATTTAGGCAGCGCGGCTTGCCGGATCATTGACTGCGCCATCGGGACCAATGTCCCCCACTGCCGCTCAATACGGCCATGTTGCCAATGCGCGTAAGGGGCAGTGATCTCCACAGCGATGTTGAACTCATCCAAGAGGTTTCGGAAGGCAGCACCTAAGAACACCGTGTCATTGTCCACCCGAAGACGACGAACCGTGTGCCCCAGAGAACGGATCGTAGTCAACATGCGACGGAACGAGGCGGGAGCCTCATCCTTGGAGCGGACCGCATCATGCAGCATGAAACGGCTCCGGAAATCAACCGCACACAAGCTGTACCGCCGTCCTCCCAAGGATGGAACACTCATAGGACCGCAGAAGTCTAAGCCGAGGACCTCAAAGACACCAACGTTCCGGTCAGCCGGCTCACGAGAGATACGGCGGACGTGCGACTTACACACAGCACACGTCTCACAGAAGCCCAACTTCTCCGACGCAGAAAACGCCACACCCTCCACCTGAGTGGCCAAGAGCCCGTCCAATTGCGACTCGCCAAGGTGACCGAGTCGGGAATGCCACAACCGTTTTTCCAATGGCGCAGTGGCGACCGAAGCGGTAGGAGTCGACGAAGCAACCCGCGCCGGCAACCACACCAATAAATGCGCGCGCTCCAACGGAACCACCACGCCACCACCATGACCGGCATGAAGACGAAGGTGGTCCACGGGATCAGCTAACACCACAGAATGACCTTGTCGCCGAGCTTGGGTGAGGCTGAAAAGTCGATGGTAAGACCACGACGCACGACGGGATAGCTCAGGAACGTGGAGCACATTCTTTAGCGTGGCAGGAATCTCCTCTCCATCTTCAGCCTTCACAATGATTCGGACCGAGCCCACTCCAACAGCGCGGGCGCTGATACCCTTCACCCAAAGCCGGTCGGTGAGCGCTCGATACTCACAGAAGTCACGGCGCACACTAGTCATGTGATGGCTGGCGCCGCTGTCGGCCAACCACATCCACGTTTCCCCATCGCGCTCGAACATGTGTCGAGCCTCGGAGAATGGCCTCGCAGGGGTGGCTGTCACGTCCATGACCGCCGGAAAAGCAACCGGGGAGTCCACTTGCGCAGAGTTACCTCCGGTGTTGTTGACGGGGCACTCGGACCTGCGATGGCCCTTCTTACCACAGCCATAGCAAACACCACGAAAAATTCTCGCTCCGCCTCTGCCATATGAGGTACGACGAGTAGTCGCAGCTCCTTGAAGAGATTTCAGTTGGTCTTGTAGCTCGGAGACTTGTCGCTTCAAAAGTTCAGTCGTTGAGTCATCATGAGACGCTGCAAAAGCCGTAGGCGTTGGGGGCTCCGTTGTATGTGATTGCGCACGACTCTCGATGCGCATGCCCTTTTGACGAAGATCACGCTTGACGGTATCCATGCTGAGGTCGTGTACGTCCCACGTGTCGGTGATGGAGTGGTATTCGCTGCGCAAACCCTTCACCAAGTACATGATGATACGCCGGTCGTGGACGACGTCCCCAACTCGGGCAAGCTGTCGTTGCAGTCGAACTAACCGGTTCAGATATTGAATGCCGCTCTCGCCGTCCGCTTGCGGCGTCTCCAAGTCCTGCAATAGTTCCGTACACCGGTAAATACCATCGTCCTCATAATGATTGACTAACGCAGTCCAGGCAGTGTGGCCGCAGGTCTTGTCATCCTCGCTAACATTCTCGATAATGGAAAGGTCGTCCTCCGGCAGCGCAAGAATCAATGTGGAGTACATGTCGACTTGTTGTTGAGAGGAAGCGGCACCATCCGACGACAAAGCCGGAGCCCACTTTTGCATCAAGCCAAATGCACGAAAACGTTTCTTCCACACGTCAAAATCTCGTCTCTCCCCACTGAACTTGGGTAGTTTCACGGAGTCCATATCAGGTACGTCGGATGCGCTCGCAAGAGAACCAGAAAATCAGGAATAATGCCAACAAGAAAAGCACCAAGTACCGGTGAAGAGGCGGGCAACACGGCTCAGAAAAGGAGACGACAAAGGGCTGACCGAAGACGCAATTGTACTCCCGGAGTCTATACAGCCAAGGCAATCAGAAACGAGTCTCAGAAGGTCGGTCAAGTGACGTCGTACAGGAGTGCTAGTACACTTGTGGTAAGATGCCTTTCCAAAAATTCAGCCGGACCACTATCGGCTTTCACGAGAAAAGAAACTGGCGGGTGACAAGCTCCGGAAGCGAATAAAATTCCAGAAAGCGCCAAGCTATAACAAAGAAAAGCAAGCCGATCTTCACGTCACACGAGTCGGCGTTCGGGGGTTGAAGCCGGCTCCAAGCGACACAAACAAGTCGCTACCAGCCGGGTATCGAAGTAAAGCTACAAACACAAGCAAGAGCCAGCCACTTTGTGAGCCAGCCGCACCTCACGTATCGTGCGACACCACAAAGGTCTACCACTCTTCGAGAAGCAAGCTCTAGGTTCCAGTCAAGACAAATGACTCCAACAACTAGCAGCTTGAGGGCCCATAACCTGTCAAAGTTGAGGGGGCAATAAGGAATGCTTACACTCGGTGAGTGACACTGCATGTCATCTCACCCTCAGCAAGTGCCTAGCACTTGCCTATCACAGGACACGCACTCACCTTGTGGTGAGCACACGCCAACATATATTCTGAGCCTTTAGATGATATCTAACGCTCAGCAACTTGCCACCATCAGCAACCTAATCCTCTCTATTGTTGATTGGCTTATCATCTTATAGTGCTGAGTCACAGCCGTACTATCACGATGCTACTTGACCAACATTGCTGTGTAGCAACTTGATTATCACACAAAACCATGTCTCGCAAGAATTCCCCTCACCCACACATACACCCATAGAGGAGCAAGCATGCAATCAACCAGCACCCTCAACATCACCCCCCACCATTACTCCACCTTTGGTAGGGCCCGTCTCACGGACCCTATCTTCACAACCACCACTTCTCCGCCTCCCCTCACAATCACAAACGTTACACCCCCTACCGCAACCCCCCCGCTCTCCTTCTCCAATGGACCCGCCACCTCACGGACAACCACGTCACCAATCAATGGCAACTGGAGCCCTCCGACTTCCACATGCAGGACGATGACGACCTTCCCCTCGACCTCTCCTCCCTTCCCGACATCCAAATATCTTTCACCATCCCGGTCCGCACTCCCTCCCACCCAGGGGCACTCCACCACTCCACCACCTCCCACCCCGCCTCCACCTCCTCTTTCACATCAACCCCTCACCCAACCCTTCAGCTTCCCCCACAGCCCCCCCATCCACTATTACCCCTTCCCCCCTCCCCATCATCACAGAGGACTCTTCCGAACCCATGGACTCCTCTTCCTCCCCACCCCCCCACCACCACACACAACCCCCCCCCCTCTTCCCCGCTCCCCCAAACCCCACACCTACCCTCTCTTCTCCTCATTCTCATCCCCTACACCCCGCCCTCCCTCCGTCCTCCACAACACCCGACCATGCGGAATCCCCCCCCACCCTCGCCCCCCAACGGACCCCTCGCTCAAACCCGCGCCCCCTGCGGGCATTACCAAGCACTCCCGCCCCTCCCGCAAGCAAACCTCCCCATCCCCCCCACCCCGCGCCCCCCCGCACCCCTCCCTCACACACAACTATGACCTCACTACCCCCCCTCAATACCCCGTGCCACACCCACCCCCGGTCTCGACACAAGCCCCCCACCCCTCCGCTGACCCCATCCACCTTCCCCTACCCCCCTCCTCTCCTGGAGAAGAAGAATTAGACCTCGGCGACTCTGACGACCTGCTAGAGTACAACCTAGAGGAGACCCACGGCACCCCACCAGCCACCAACCCCTCCCCCGGCCGACACGGCCGATTGTCATCATTAGCCCCCCTAAGGACAACCCCGAGGTTAGACCCCACACCTCACTCCCCGCCCCCCAACCCGGCATCCGGAGACACAATGTAAACACCGCGACTCACTCAACTCTCCCGGCCCACTTTAACCCCCACACCTGCTGCATAGCACTGCATAACTACTTATTCGACCTAAACCTTGAATACGGGCTCCCCACCCCCATAGGCTACCTCGATACCTCTGCAGTCCTCTCCTTCCAATGGGGAAAATATCAGGACTTCTCTAACCTATACTGCCTCGCTACCACAATAACCAAACTCCTCTCTACTCCCACCGCCTCGTACACAGTTATCACCAACAACGAAGTCGATAATCACCACCACAACTCCCAATACCCCAGTCACTCGACAAACCTCACCAACCGCGGCGCCCCCCCCGTCCGGGGACGCCTAACCACTCTCTCCTGATCCTCACATAGCAACACTCTCACTTCGGCCTCCTACACCTCACTCACACCTCAGCCACATGGATTGACTCTCTTCATCACCCTCCTCCGCCCGACCTCCTCGCCCGCTCTCTCACTCTTCTCTCAGACTGGAACTCCTCCCCCCCCTCCCGTCGGTACCCTACGCTCCCTCAACCCACCTCGCTAGCACGATTCCGACGGGGCATGGTCGTGCGGAACCCACGCCCTCCTACACACCTACTTCATCGCAACAGCCCCCCCGGACCAACCATACAACCCCCCCTCCTTCGACCCCCGGTCCTCGGTATACTCCCTCCACACTCTCCTATGGAACCACACCTTCCGCTCCGCCCCCCTCCCACAGGGACGCCCCCACCTTCTCGACGCCCTCCACCCCCCCACACCACCCTCCCCCCCTCAGCCCCCCACCCCTCCACAACCTCCCCCCCCTTCCCCCCTCTCCTCCCTCCTCCCTTCCAACCTCCACCCGTCGAATGCCCCCCCGACGACCCCCCCAGCACCACCCCCTCCCTCCCCTCCCCCATCCTCCCACACCACACATCCCAACCACTACACCTCATCCACCTCAACACCCGCGGCCTCCACACCTCCATTATGAATGTTGAACACCTCTCCACCTCACACCGTCCGGACGTCCTTATCCTCACCGAAGCCAACCATGACACCCACAAATCCCGCTGGCGCATAGCCCTCCCCCAATACCACCTCAAAAGCTCCCGACCATGCTACTCACCTGTGCCCCTACCCAACGCAGGCGTTCTCTTTGCGGTCCGCAGAACCTCATTACAATCTGCCACTGTCCTAACCCCGCCCCCCCACCTCATCCCCCATATCGCCGGACTAAAACTCGTTCCCCACTCAGGCACCCCTTACCTCCTTATAGGTACTAACATGCCCCAGCTCTACACCCCCAACTAACCCGCCTATATGCAGAAGTTGCAGCATGGGGCCTCCGACTAGCTGACGACCACCTGCAACACCGCACCCTTTAGGGAGGGGACTTCCAAACCACCACCACCACAGGTACATGTCACCCTGCCCTCACCTCCCTCCTAAAATCCCACCTCCAACCCCTCCACAACCCCATCCCTACCTTCCCCCGCAGCGGAGGCTGCCTTGACCACTGGCTCTCCACGCCCCCTTCACCTCTCTCCCTCCCACCGTCCTCTTGCTCGATATTCCCCTCCCCCTCCCACTTCATTGACCACTCTGCAATCCACCTCGTCATTCCCGCCCCTTTCTCCCTCATGGCACATACCCCCCCTCCCCATATCCACCCCCACACACATCACACGACGCGCAAACTCAACTTTCGACTTCCCCTCACACCCGACCACATAAAAGCGTACCAATCCAGCACCCCCGACCTCATCAACCAAACGGCCGCCCTCCACGCAGAAATTCTCAACACCTCACACACCTCGGCCTCCCCCGACACCCTCGACACCCTTGCCTCACAATTCACTACACTCCTCTCCCAACACATGGACCACGCAGCCACAGTTTGGCCCCTCCTTCCCGCCAAAAAACCCCGCCCACCCCAAGCGTCCCTTGACCCAACTTGGCTTACAAAGAAAACCCGCACTCACATAATCAAACTCCGCAAATGCAGCAAGAACAACGGCCCCCTCCCCTTCGCCCAGGCCCTCTTAAATACAACTGCATATCTTTCCCCTGTCGCCATCAAACAACAATGCCAAGCACGCATACGCCAGCTCCTTCAAGCCATCACCACAGATAAGCTAAAGAAAATAAAAGCTGGGGCCAATACGGCCTACGACACCTGCCCCAAACTCTCCCACCGCCGATTGAAAATTAAAAGCAGCCTCCCACCCCCCGCCGGCGCCGCCTCTTCCCTCCACCGCATTACTAGACCCGATAAAACTACCGCATCCTCTCCCTCCGCCGTCATTGACGCGGTACACTCTCACTTTACCACCGAACTCGGCCGCGCCACCCCACACGAACTGCCCACCCTCCCGTGGGAACTCCCCGACAATCCCGACAACTTTACCATCGAACCCCGCGGTGACCCCTCTCTCACCCTTGCCGACATGATTACCCGCGACACTTTCGATAAAACCCTCAACTCCCTAGGCACCGGCAAAGCCCCCGGCCCCGACGGTATCCCCAATGAAATCATCAAATTCCTACCACCGGCGACCCGCTCCGCCCTCTTCTCTCTCCTCTCCCTCCTCGCCCACAAATCCTACACCCCTCCTGATTGGTGCCACATCACAACATGCCTACTACATAAAAAAGGCGACCCCCCCCTCCTCGATGACTACCGCCCTATCGCCTCATAAATAACCTCCTTAAACTATGGACGGCACTAATCAAAGATGCATGCTCGAAATACGCCGAAACCCACGGCATTCTCAGCGACCAACAGGACGGATTCCGACAATAACGCAGCATCCACGACGCCCTCTCCTCCCTCATCATGACGATGGAGGACGCGAAACTCCACAACAAAGACATCTACGTCATGTACGCGGATTTCAAAGGCGCCTTCAACGCCGCGGACCACCGCATCATGTTCAAACACATGCGTCAACTCGGTATGCCCCCCACCTTTGTCGACACATGCGAACACCTCTACGGGGTCTCAACCATAGACTACCTTACCCCATATGGTCACACCCCTTCTATCGACATTAACCGCGGAACCCTCCAGGGAAACACCCTCTCCCCATTTCTATTCACCCTCTTCCTTGAACCCTTCCTTCGCTGGCTCACGGTGGGAAGCCGGGGCTACCGCCCAGGCCCCCCCGCCACTAACGTCGACCCCACAGAACCCACAGCCACATACCCAGGACAGGGCTTCGCGGACGACCTCAGCCTCGCCACGGGCTCGAACCCCAACATGACCATCCAACTCAGGAAACTCTCCCTCTTCAGCGCCTACACGGGCATGACCGTCAACATCCGCAAATGCTGCATCACCGTCGCCCTATGGCGTTCAGGCAACGCCCTCACCCTCGCCAACACTACCCTCCTCGCATCCCGCCTGCAAACTCAGTTCATCACCCTCAACTCCACCCCGGCCCTCATTCCCTCCATTGGCCCCACGGACACATACCGCGTCCTAGGGGTAGAACTGAACACCTCCCTCACCTTCACCAAACACTGGCAAGAACTCAAACGTACCATAGCATCCCTCATCACCACCCTTTCCACCTCCCCACTAACACAATCCCGCAGAATCAGGGTCATCCGTGGACTCCTCATCGGAAAACATTTCACCCTCCAGCTCGGCCTCTTCACCGACTCCCAACTCGACACTCTCGAAGGACAAATCTGCCGCGCACTCCGCTCCGCCGTCTCCTCGGTACGTAACCTTCCCCGCACCGCCCTCCACCGCCCTACCTCCGACCTAGGATACGGCCTCCCCTCCCTCAAAGCCCAAGCCGCACAACTCACAGTTTGACACCTACATAAAATCATGAACAACTCAGGCTATAGAGGCCACATGGCCCGCGCACACATCCGCACCTTATCCACCACGTACTCCCACTGGCCCTCGGAATCCATCATGTCAACCTGTTACACCCCACCCACATTCAAGTGCTTAGTCAGAGCTCAGCGCGATGCGGGCACCCTATTCCACAACATCCCTCCACTCTTCCTCACCAACCCTATCGCCTCCACAATCCGCGCCCACTTCACCACTCAAGACAACGCCCTCCTCGCCTCACTCCGGGACAAAGCCACTCACATCACCGTCCCTCACACATATAAGCAAGCCTACTGCGATTTCTCTCCCCGCAAAACACACGCCTCCCTCCTCCTCCGCCACACCCCCTTCTGGAAAAATAACATCACCACGTGGCCACAAGTCCTCCTCAGAGCCACCTCATCCTCCTTCATCCTCAAATCTGCAAATCCATCACCACACTCACGGGGTCCACCACCCCACTCTCAGTTCCCATCCGCCTCCTCGCTGCAATCCTCACCGAACCCTCCAATACTATCCACAACCGCCTCCCCCTCACTAGCCTCACTATCAAACAAGCATCCCCCCCCACCACTATACACCCCTCATGGATTCCCCTCCTCTCCCCTCACCTCCCTCGCTCACCCCCCACCCTCTCATCCGGCATCTACACCTCCCGCACCACTCACCCCACCCCCACCGCACCCACCACACACTTAGACACAGAATACCTCACCCCTTTAGACCACCACTACCCCCTCTGCGACGTAACGCGTATCATCTCCAAACACAAGGACACAGAATACGGCCAAACGCAGTACATAGTTGAATGGGCCCCGGAACACCTCACGGAATGGGACATTCAGTTACAACTCGACGACGGCTTACGCCTCATCTCCTCCACTCCTACATCGGTATGCCTCCCCACCCCCTCCCCCACCGCCTGCTCCATCTGTCATGACCCATTGCACAGAGAACCCACCTCCTCCTGCTGCACATGCCCGCACTTTGCCATACATTCCCAATGCCGCCCTGCTCAGGGACCCACCACATGGCAGTGCGAGTGGTGTGCTCGCGGCCAACAACACGACCTCACCCGCCTCCACGAGGTCCAGTGGGCCCCATGCCTACAACTACACGACACCATCAGTGAGACCCCCTCCGGTCCCACCGCCCTCACCGCATTTAACTCCGGCTATGTCCCCTCCACGACACCCATTCTGCCCGAACCAGGACCTCCTCCGTGGTCACACCCCCTAATCACATTCAACCACGACCCCATCAACCCCGACCTCGACATGCTCCCTACCGGTAAATTCGCCATCCACGCACACCCATCACTCCACGACACAACCATACTATGCACTCCCGACGGCCGCGCGGTCACCACCCTCAACGGCCCCCGCGTCCGCCATCTCTACCAACTCTTTCGCCCCGACCTCTCGCAGCATACGTTCGAAGAGGAGGTCTACCACCTCCTCACTCGCCTAGGTTCCCGCTCAGAAATCCAATCACCCACACCCGCCACCACCACCCGTAACATATGGGCCACCAGAGAAGACCTCCTCACACCTCTCCGTCACACATTCCGCATCCAGACAGAACTCTACTCCGACCCCCTCAATAAATCCCTCCACTCTAACACTTACCATTCCCTCTACCCCGAAGACATAGTCTTCTCATCCAGCGGCAGCAATGCCCCACACACATGGCAAGATACCAACATAGCCAACCCAGAATACGACCACGAATGCATGCGCCGCGCCATGGAACACGCAATCACCAACGCACACCTCACAGCCCCTCACACACCCAGCGCAACCATCCTCATCCTCCCCCGATGGGAACACACACCCTACCGCCACTCCAAATACATCAACTCCCCATACACCCACCACCTTTACACCCTCCCCAACGACGCACACACCTTCCTACCCCCCGACCAACACACTGGCCACCCCACCTCCACCCCATTCGGCACGAGATGGATGGTCGACATATACCGCGTCGCCAACCCCCTCGCACTTTCCACCCTCCCGTCACCCACAGCCATGACCGCACTCCACAACACTCTCGAATCCATCTACGACACTCACCTCCCCAACCCTGTCATCACCACCCCTCCTCCACACCTCCTCGGCACCTACTCCCCCCACTCAGTAGGCATATTCCACCTCCCCCCAAACCCAACTCACCCCATCACTTACCCCCACCCGGAACGCATGCAACTAACATACCCCCCAACCAGAGGTACTCTTGCTTGGAACTGGGAGGACTTTGTATACACAGACGGCTCGAAAAAGGGAGGCTCCTCCCCCCTAGGAGCTGCCGCCACCCACCCCGCCTCGGACACCCGCATCAAAATTCTGGTGACCTCTACTCCTCCATGAGGAGGGAGGCTCCCACACTATCAACCGCGCTGAATTACCTGGCATAGACATAGGTCTCCAACTCGGCCGCACCCACCTCCTTACAGACAGTGCGTGCTCTCTCCGCCTCATACAAGGATACTTGAACTACCCATACCCTTACCGCCACAACATCCACCGCGACACCCTCCAATCCATCACACACACCCTCCAACTCCGCTGCGACGCAGGCATCCGCACACACCTCGGCAAAATAAAAGCACACAACCACTCCCTAGGTAACGACCTCGCGGACACCCTCGCTAACCAAGTCGCGGATGGTCACCCGCCCGACACTACATACGCCACAGGTTCGGATGTGTCGTTAGGTCCATGGACCGGGCCATATACCCTCATTCCTCAGACCCTAGGGGAACCCATACCCTACAAGTACACCAACCTCAAAGCTGACGCACACACCTACAACACCAAACAGTCACACACACCCCTCTCGCAAACAACCAAACACGGAGCCCTCCTCGCCCGCGCCGCGGAGGACGGCGCCGACTTCTCTTTCCACAAAAAACACACAACACTCACAAATATCCAATTCACCCACAAACAGGAATTCATGTGGGGTGTCCACAACACCCGCCTTCTCACACACAACCCCACCCTACGCTCCCCCCTTTGTGGCCAATTCACTAGCACCGGCCACATGGCCGGTAACTGCCCCACCATGTCTGGCATGAGACAAGACCGACACAACAGTGCGCTACAACTCCTACTCTCACTACTGGAACGCCACAACGGAGGCCGTTGGGAGACCATCAATGCAGACTTCGGTAACAAACCCATCAAATCATTTGCCTCCCCCACTCTTGCCCACACCCCACTTGACTGTCACCCACCTCACCCACCCACATGCCCACCCGCCTTGTCGCTGCTGACGAGGGTCTCTCGCCCGACTCCCTAACCTCATGTCCCGCCACCCTCCCACCTGAGATTCTCCCCCCCGTGCTTCGACCCCCCGCACACAAACCCGACTTTATCCGCCTCCTCGAACCTCGCTTCGTCGGTCACACAAACGGTCGCCGCCGCTACGCATCCATCAAAAAGATTCAGATAGTGGAATGGAAGTACTGCACGGACAATAACCTCTCCCTAATAGCAGACCTCATACGGGCCAAATACACATCCCTCGTGAACGCCATCCGCAGCCAATGGCCAGGCACAGTGGTAGACATCCTTCCCATCGTCATGAACCGCACGGGCACACCGCACTCATCCACCATCACGAGCCTCACCTCCCTACTTATTGCCCGCACGGACCCTCTTGACAAACTCATCGCCAAGTCACGACTCGACACGACTCGCATCCTTGCACAACTCCACACGCATACTGTTCAATGGCTGCAGCATCTCCTACTCATATACCGCATCAAATCCCGCAAGAAAGCTCGACTCGCCTGATGTGGCTCCCCGAAAAGCCTCCCCACACTGCACCTTCGCCCACCCCTGACTGCACACCGCACTCGCCTCGACTTGCACAACTCCCCGGGGGGGAGTAAAACCCCGAAACATCCATGGAGAGGTTGGATTTAGGTGGTTAACGGTCTAGCCCTGATTTGTAAGTTCCCTGAATGGCGTAGTTGGGAGGGCCCAGAGACAACAGCCGGCGCATACGGCTTTTGGTGTAGAAACCGGCGCATACGGTACATGTTGTAAACAATTTCAATTTCAATTTCAATACCGATGAGGAGACCTCCGATGGCTCGTAGACGGCGGGATAGGGATAGTATAGAGCGGTGGAGGGCGGTAGATTGCCTTCGGAGGTCGCGATAGTTTGAGGTGAAGGAGAGGGAGGTGTTTATATCGACGCGTAGTACTTTATCGTACTCGATGAGGGAGAGGGAGGGGAGGGGGGGTACCTTGTTTATTTCAAGTATAAGTGTGTTGAGCTGGTGTAGCATATGTGTTGAGTTTGCAATGGAGATTGCATTGCCTTTGCGCCATAGGGCTCCGGTAGTGCTGAATTTTCTGGCGTTGACCTTGAGGCATGTGTAGGCGCTGAAGAGGGAGAGTTTGCATAGTTGGATTTTGAGGTTGCCAAAGTACATGTGGCGATGTTGAGGTCGTCAACGAAATCATGGCATAGATACGCCTCAATCGGGGAGTGGTCTTTGTTGTATGTGGGTGCATGACCGGAAATTTAGCCTCGGCTGCCGACTCAGAGCCACCTCAGACAAGGTTCAAGAAAGAGGGTGAAGAGGACGAGTGAGGGCGTGTCTCATTGTAGTGTGCCTCTGTTAATGTCAATGTGTGTAGTGGTGCCGTAGGGGGCGATGTAGTTGGTGGTGCAGACTCCATAGAAATTGCTTGCACGAATCGACAAAGGATGTAGGCATGCCTACTTCCCGCGTATGTTTCAACATTACTCTGTGGTTAGCCCCAATAAAGGCGCCCTTGAAGTCAACGTAAATTATATACAATTCTAGCGTTTTCCATCATCATAATAAAAGAGGCCAAGGCCTCATGTATACAACGTAAGTGGAAAGACATCCTACCGTCACTAAAGACAGTAAAACGATCCACAGTACTACTAAAGTACTACAAAAACCATATAACACGGGGATGGGTCGGTAGCTCGAATGAGCAACGCCGATCGTCTTCGCTCTGGGCCTGGCCTCCCATTGAGCGCAAGACTGGTGAACAGGGCCGCTGAACAGCGCGCACCATTCACCTCTCCCCACACGAGCCTAGCTCTAACTGGTCAGTGGATCCGTAGCGACACCAGCCGGTACACACTCAAAGGCGCAGCTTCCAGGGATTTGAATTCCATCCCCCCGACAGCTACCGCGGCATCCACTTCGAAAACCACATCGATACCCGTCAAAGTACTGAAAAACCCTCGCGCTAAACATCGCTTACAAAAACCCCACTACACGGCGGCCGGCGCACTCCATCGCGCCCCTCCGAGCGTCCGGACGTCCCTGTCCGCCGCCAACATCCACCAAACCCTGGTCCCATCAGACCTGGTCGCGTGCAGCCAACACGCGCACTACTCCTCTCGACTACCTCAACGAGCCACACTTCCTCTCACTGCCTACATTCCTCTCTCGACACCCTACTCGACGACTATGTCTTCATCACTAAACCCCCCCCCCACCTACAAGCAGGTGCTGGTGTGGGATCCCCCGCAACATGGCCGCTTCACGGACATACACCATCCCAGGAACGCACTCGCGGGTCACCCGCTGACCCCATTCCTCTCCACCACCCAACTTCCCCGCCCCCAACAGGTCCTAGGCACAGCCTCAAACCCCCTGCCGCTCCATCGAGGACTCCAAACCCCCCTGGTCCTATCCGCCCCGCAGTCAACCGCGAAACTTGGAACAGCCGACGACCTCTCCACCAGAATGATCGACACACTCCTCCTCACATGCCAGTACTCCACCAACCCCCCCACCTTGCCCGCTTCTGGCTCCACGGCATCTTTATGCCCAACCAATCACACCCCGACCCGATCGCGTCCGCCTGCTCGTCGGCCCGCCGTTGGCTCCTCGACTGCGTCAACGGCCTCACCGACCTACCCAACCGCATTAAAAATATAATCGGCCGGGAACTCGCCCACCAGACGAGCTGGTCTGCGAACCTCTCTCGCACTCCACACCCCACTGCAACTCCATGCAATGATGCCACCCCCCTCCCCGACGAGCTCCGCTCAGGCTTTCAAGAGATCGGCCTTGCAATCCCCACCTCATGTATAACGGTCGGTCTCATGTACCAGCTTACTTCACACCAGCGTGAATTCAGCTTGGCCGGTCCCGTGCCTCCCTCCACGACCTTCTCCCCTTCGATCCTGAACATTCTGAAACAGCAGAAAATCCGCTTCCTCCGCGATGCCACAGCTCCTTCAGTTTCAGGTCGTCGCGTGAAAATCCGCTCTCCACTGTTCTCCGGTATCACCGGCCCAGAAATGATCGCTCTCCTACAGGACCTCCTTACTTGCGACCTCGCCTCTGCTCTCACCTCGACTGGTTCAGCCCCCTCGACCCACCCCCAATGCAGAATCGAAGACCTTCCGGAACATGCCCAGTTCGTCCTCCAGTTCGCGGACGCCATCCAACCGATGGACACACCGACCCCGATCGAAGCCGACCCCTCCTCATTTTGGGTAAATATCCTACACCTCTTCGAGAACCCCATCCATTCACAATCCGGACCTGTATCCATTCCAATCCTTTCATATTCACCCCATGAACACGTACCCCCTGATAATCACCTTCACACCATAACCATCACACCTCCCCCCGTCTCCGGTCTTGTCCCCGGACTTTCATGGACCGACACCTGCCTCACCACAGTCCTCATCCAATCCCGCCACTCCCTCTCCCTCCCCTGCATCAAACCCAACGGCACTATTCCCCCCTCTCATTGGCTTCACACCCTCTTATCCCAGACTGCCAACGAATACCTCACCCACACCACCCCCACAAACACCCCCCCACCCAACACTCCCCCCTCCCCTCCCAACACACATCACTGAGAAAATTCCCCGATGGCTCATACTTTCGGTCACACCCCTCCACCTCCTCAAACATCACCACAAGCATACAAATTTCCCTAAGCCCCGACATGTACTGCATCATCATCTCCACCAACGGCACTATCACCATCCCTCTGAACCACACATACACACACAGAGGGGCCCTCACCCACTCCACTTGCACCCTCAACATCACCCCCCACCACTACTCCGCCTTCGGGAAAGCCCGCCTCTCAGACCCCATCTTCACCACCTCCCCCTCCCCCCACCCCCTCACAATCACAAAAAGATACACCCTCCACCGCAACACCCCTGCCCTCCTCCTTCAATGGTTCCATCACCTCACCGATACCCACATCCCCAATCAATGGCACCTGGCACCCTCTACCTTCCACCAACAGGACACCGAGGACACCCCCCTCGACCTCTCCTCCCTCCCGGACATCAAGCTCTCCAACACCCCGGCCCTCTCATCCCACAACGCATGGCCCCCTCCCCAACCCACAGCCTCACATCCCACCTCCACCTCCTCCTACCACGCTCATCCCTCCCCACACCCTCCAGCCCCCCCCTCGCTCCCACATCCCACTATCACCCCTTCCCCCCTCCACACCATCACAGAAGACTCCTCCGAACCCATGGACTCCTCCACCTCACCACCCCACCCTCCCCCCCACAAACAATCCCCCCCCCTCTTCCCCAACCACCCAACACCCACTCATACCCTAACCCCACCTCCCACCCTTCCCCAAAATCCTACCTTCCACCCCTCAGCACCGCCCCCATCAGCAGCCTTCCCCCCCCGCCCACGCCCCCCCACTGACCACTCCCTTAAACCCGCCTCCCCCGCAGGGGTTACCAAACCCTCCAGACCCTCACACAAGAACCGCTCCCCATCCCCCTCAGCTCGCGCCCCCCCGCACCCCTCCCTCCCACCCCACCCTGCCCCACCTTCCCCTCACCCTCCTCTCGACCCCACCCCCCTCTCAACAGGAGCCACCCCCCCTCCCTCTGCCACCACAGCCCACCCCCCCCCCCCCCCAGGCTCCCCTGACTACGACGAACTCGACCTCGAAGGCTACGACGACCTACCTGAGGGAGACGCGGAGACCACTGACACCCCACCGGCCCACACAGCCTCCCCCCGGGCCAGCCACCCCCACATGTCAACCCCGGCCGAACAGGCCGATTGTCATCATTAGGTCCCCTCAGGACAATACAAAGGTTAGACCCCACACCCCCCCCCCGGACTCCCAACCGGACGCCCAACCTCACACTGTAAACACCATTACTCGCTTCACTCTCCCGGCCCACTTTAACCCCCACACCTGTTGCACAACCCTGCATAACTTTCTCTTCGACTTAAACCTCGATTCCGGCCTTCCCACCCCTATCGGCTACCTGGATACCTCCGCAGCCCTTTCCTTCCAATGGGGCCAATACGAGGACCTCTCTAACCTCTACTGCCTGGCTTCCGCAATTACCAAACTCCACTCAACTTCCAACTCCTCATACACAGTTATTACTAATAATGAAGTCGATAATTACCACTTTCACTCCCTCTATCCCAGCCACTGGACCAACCTCGCCAACCGCGGCTCCCCCCCACGTCCGGGAACGCCTAACCACTCCCTCCTCGTCTTGACATGGCAAAACTCGCACTTCGGCCTTCTGCACCTAACACACTCCTCAGCTACCTGGATAGACTCCCTACATCACTCCCCCCCCCCCCGACCTCCTCGCCCGCTCTCTCACACTCCTCTCTGACTGGAACTCCTCCCCCCCCCTCCCATCGGCGAACTCCACTCCCTCAACCCCCCTCGCCAAAACGACTCCGACAGGGCATGGTCGTGCGGCACTCACGTCCTCTTGCACACATACTTCATAGCCACTGCCCCCCCTGACCAAAAATATACTCCCCCCCCCTTCGACCCACAGTCCTCCGTTTACTCCCTCCACACTCTGCTCTGGCACCATACCTTTCGCGCCGCCCCCCTCCCACAGGGACGCCAGCCCCTCTTGGACGCCTTACGACCCCCCACCCCACCCTCACCCCCTCAATGCCCTCCCCATACTCAACCCAGTCACCCCCAACCCTCTCTCCCCCCCGCCTGCTTCGCACCCCCATCCAAGCCACTACTCCCCGCGAACCCCCCCCACATCTCCCCCACCCCCCGCTCTACCTTTCCGTGCCGCTTCTCACCTCATCCACCACATCTCCCCCTCCCTTCTCCACTCCACCCACCAGCACGACCCCCTCTCGTCGACAAACCCTCGGACTCCCCCCCTAGCTCTACCCCCCCAGTCCCCTCCCCTATCCTGCCACACCACACCTCCCAACCCCTACACTTCATCACCCTCAACACCCGCGGCCTGCACACCTCCATCATGGACGTTGAACACCTCTCTACCTCCCACCACCCAG
>JAPMLY010002628.1:0-43116 GCA_026401115.1 Tetraselmis chui
GAATCGTGGGGTATTGGATGACGTGACATAATGTTTGAATCCCCTCTCTACCTTTTGGTGTGGTGCCGTCATCATGTTGCAGCCATCCGCGAGTTGATGGAGCGGTTGGACCTCAACGGCGACGGCAACCTAGACTTCGACGAGTTTGCCACCTTTGCGACGATGATTCCCAGCTCCGACTTGGAGTACCTAACGCCTTACTGGCGCAGCTCCGCAATCGACTGCGGCACGGGCAACGTGGCTGACTATTACCTCGGCGTCAAGCCCGGCGCGCAAGCGGGCGGTAGTCCTTGGGAGCACCTCTTTTCGGGTGGCGTGTCTGGAGCGGTTGCCAAGTCCATCTGTGCTCCACTAGAGGTAAACTCCCCCTCCATCCCCCCCTTCCTCCAATCTGACACACACACACACACGCAATTACATACTCACACACACACACACACGCAATTACACACACACACACACGCAATTACATACTCACACACACACACACACACACACACACACACACACACACACACACACACACACACACACACACACACACACACACACACAAAGACGCTAGATACTAGTTCCGAGTCTTGCCATATTGCCCCGCCCTTATCATGCCGCCTCTACGTCAATCCCCGTCCCTCTCATCGTAGATTCGGCTGGAGCATAAATTATTTGTTAGTATTGTGTCGATATTTGAGAGTTCACGAATAGTACCAGCAATACAAAATTCGATGAAATTTATTTCAACCTGCATCTCCCCCCTTCATTTTCTTCTGCCTCTTCTGGACGCCTCTTCACTCACCTTTCGGTGTGCGTCTGACATGTGCAAGAGATGCAGAAAGTAGGAAAAAGTCGAGGACTAACGCCGCTCTTAGCTAAAAGTGGGACAATGATAAACTTGAGATGAAAGCAATGTATGCTGGCGGACAAAACGATTCACAATTTGACACACGCGCATGTACGTCCAACGGAGTGACTCCATATATGTATTGGCGCTAATTGAAACCGGCTAAACTTAGGACATTTCTATTTAAAAGAATATACATTCCCGCGTCCCAATTTCAAAAGGATTATATCAGTAGTTTCCAAATGGGCTGATTTGCCGTATTTGATGGTATACTTAAGAAGCCACATATGCGTAATTTGGAGCCCCCTCTGTCGATTTCTTTCAAATCTATTTCTTGAAGATTTGTACAATTGAAGTTGGATTGTTTAGTTGCGAGACGAATGCATTTTTTGAATTTGACCGTGACTGACTTCATACTTTGGACCCGCGGATAAATTTCAATTAAATTGTTTAACCAAACAAGTCATTATAAGACATGTCATAAAAATTGAGGAGTCGTTTTATGTTAAAAATGTCTTTTCTTTTCCAACAAATTACAAATTGTGACATATATCGAGCCATCTCGAACAGTCCGAGTGCATTGCAACATGATTCAAGTAATACGCACGCGTCTTGGGACACCAACGCCAACTTGTCATGTCCTGTATGGTTTCAGACTATTCGAGTGAACCAAATGGTGGCCACCTCATCCAAGAGCGGCGTCTTTGAGGTCGCCGCAAGAATCCATCGCGATGCCGGCTTCCGTGGGTTCTTCAGGTGGGCAGCTGAATGATTATGGAACATTCCCATCGGCAAGTGTCTTCATCTCTTGGCTAATTATTGGGTCTGTCTCTGTATGTGGACCAATAGGGGCAACCTCGTCAATTCGCTCACCGCGATGCCTTCGAAAGGCATTTGTTTCCTCACCTTTGAATGGATTAAACGCGCGCTTAAGCGCGACCACTCTAACCTCAGCAACACCGACTTGCTATTAGCGGGCGCCGCTGCGGGCGCCATTACTGAGGTAAGCCAGTTGCAAAGACTTCGTCAGGGGTTCAAATGGGTCATTGATACTACTAATGTATAGCTACATGATTTAGTCAACTGCAGGTGTCTATCTGTCGCGTATCATCAGCCCGATTGGCTTCTATATGACAAGTGCGATGACCTCATTGTTTGGAAAATATTCGTGCTGGACTTCTTTGGTTTAGGGTTAGCGATAAGGTTCATCTCAAGTCAGTGATGCGCAATGGTGCAAAAGTAGGAAGGATATTATTCGTCTTCGCGACGATGGGCGGTATTCGGGTGTGCTCATATTTCGAAAATTTGTTTGCAAAAAATACTTACAGGAGTTAAGGTGCCAAACATTCGACGACAGAGAAACGAGGCAAAACAAAGAGGGGGGGAATTGATAGTGGAATATTTGTTTACACCATGCATATTTTTTAAGGGGCTTCAATAACATAATGAAAGCAGCAGATAGTCATTCGGGTACAACTACGGGCTGCTTGTACCATGTATTTCCGCCGTGTCAAAATTGCAGCGGAAATGAATCCTCACTTGTTCCGAAGTTGATATTTGATTGGACATTATCGATAGAATTTACAAAACGCCCCAGAGAAAAAATACGAAAATCCCACAAATGTGGGTCGCTGACGGTGGGTGATGCCCTGTTTCTCGCTCACTCCAGGTGGTCATCCATCCCATGAACTTCGTCACACACCGCATGATGGTCGGAAACTTCAAAAATGCACAACAATGCCTCGCCCACGTGCGTCCCACCCTTTCCCTTGAATATTGTAATTTGAAATACAGTGCTGTATTTTTAAGTTGTTCATTTGTTTCAAAGTATAAATATCGCCCCTCACGTATGTATATTTGCGCTGTCCCAATTTCGTGCACCCGCTTTGCATGTTATAATTTTACTCGTTTTTTGAAAATTTGGTTTGAATTATAAACTGTTGAATTTTTAAATGCAATGTTCAATTATTGTAAGAGCGATTATTGTGACATGTTTTACGATGATCGACTACCCAAATAATATTTTAAATAAGTTGCACTTTGAAGCAAATCTGCAAATAACGTTTCACTGGATTTGGTGAAAACAGATCGGGCGGAATTTCTATTTGCTAAGCCAATATACCAATCGAGGCGCTAAATTGATTTTCAACTTTTGTCTGTGCTTGCTATTATTTTCAAAAATGTCTCATTCAATTTTCGACTTCCAAAACGTATTTCAATTCATGACGTGCTTTATTTGTTTATTTACGATGCAAATAAGGTTCTCCAAAGTGTGACTCTGACCAAATTTATTCAGAATGTAAATCAAGCCATAATCTGCATTTGTGGTCGGTGCAACAGAGTATACGCACGGATGGCCTCCTCAGTATCTATACAGGCGTGTGGCCGAGTGTGATCGGCATAATTCCATTCACGTGAGCCGCCGCCCTCCCGGGCGCACATGCCCACTGCTCAATCGCTTCACAATTTCATCCACTGTGTACGACCAACGGAAACTGATTTCGCACTTCTGTATTATCCCTGCAGATTAATGAGCTACGGTGTGTACGACATTATGGAGAAACACATCGAGGAGGTAAGGTCCCACGGAGGTCACATTCCATTTTGATCCCGTCAAGCTATTTCTGAATAACACCATTGGCAGTCTCCCTTTGGTGTGTCACTTCCATACGTGATTACGCGACAGTATGTAAGTAATCACGTTTGCGTTATTTGAACAGCGACCATTTCTTCAGCGACCTGTACTTATGTTTATTGTCATTTGTTGAATCACTTATGTAATCGTTAAGTGTGTGGGTGACATTATACAACTGAGCGGATTGAACGTGCACAGTCGACAGGGAAGCCGGCCTCGCTCGGCACCAAAACCGCGCTTGGCATGTTTGCTAGCTGGGCAGGGATGGTAGCGGCCAGCCCGCTGTCGGTGGTTCGTTCCCGCCTGATGACGAAGTCGATGGATGTGGGCGGCGCGGTGGTGGGCGGTGCGATACAGTACAAAGGGGTGGCCGACGCGTTTTCCAAGTACGCGCCTCCCAATATTCGCCATTCATCATGCAAATTTACAAAATCGGCGTCGAGCGTGCGTGGTGGGTTTGGGGGGGTTTCACTGTCCGCTGTTTCTCGATAGTCTCTCTATCTCCCACCGTACTCGAGAATCATAATAAGTTTCCGGAATCCCGCTTGAGATTTATACCGCTGACCAAACAATAAACACGCGTTCCAGACACACCCCACACTAACAAAATTCTGTCGACGTATTCCACGCGAATGATAATTCGCGCTGTGGCTTTCCTTTGAAAAGTACTGTGAGATCTAAGAATTCGCCCTCGTTGCAAAACTATGGATTGGCCGCCTTATGCGTGTGGCGCATATTCGTGCAATGTGAATACAAGGCCTGCAGAGTATACAACTGAGCGAGCAATCCCTTATCTGATTGTTTTGGGAATGATTGCTCCAAAGTCAACTCACTTTCGGCTATACTCTTAATTCGATTATAAGATTCGTAAGCTGTAGGTGGCAGTCTTTCTCATACAAAAGGGGGTACTTCCATTTCAGAATGCATTTCCTTTCGGATAAGTTGTCTAAAGAATGTCAGTTGCCTCACAATCTATTGTAAATCATCCAACAGTCCACAAAGTCTGCTATTTCGCTAATCACATTTCTCCCCAAACATGAATATACTGCTTTGCTAATTTCTGAGGACCTGTAAACATGTCATTTGCAGGACTAAACATTTTTATGGGACAGAAGTACTTTTTGTGAGGGGCTTAATAAAGTGGGGACCGCCACCCAAAACAGCAAATAATAACAACTTTATCGCCTAATTGGTGCCACCCCAAATGTTGTGCCCAGCGGTTCACTCGTCACACGTATCGTCTCCATAGGCAGATGCGAGTCCTGGTGCATGGAGCCGCCAATGCCAATGCGTTGAACAACATGGTGTAATACTTCTGAACTATTGCCCCGTTTCGGGGCTCAGACGACACAACAATTCAGCTTGATATATGACAATAAGATGGCTTTTCGGTAGAGTGAAATTATCGCTAATTCAATCGAAGGGGGTTCGGGCGGAGCACTCACGAAAACTGCCCCAAAATAGTCGCTGACATTTAACAATTCCCAAAATTCCGGACCCCGGTACGAAACAAGCTCCAAAATTAGCAAAAAACAATATAATTGAATTTCATCGCATTGTCTAATTGCACAATTAAGGCGTTTAAATGCTCTTCATCACGAGTACCCGCAGCCTCGCGCACCGGGCTGCTCACCGTGCCAATACATATTGAAGCAATCCGAGGCAATGAAAAGAGGAAGCAAACCATAAAATGACTGCGTTATGAAACGAACCTGTTACAATCCGCCGAACGTTAGCTCAAAAATTATTTTGCGACGACGACTAGTCGAAAGCGTGGCGCCGTCAAATCAATTCTGGAAACACGTCCAACACAATTTGTAGGATAATTCAGCAATGTGGTCGCTCCGAAACCATCTTCTTCGGCAAACCGGGCTCCGCCGAAAAAAGTTAAAGCCACTGCGCAATGTCGGATTGTGTGTATGTGATCCAATGAACTGAGAAAGGAATGGTTCGTTGCCGCGGTGTCGCAGGATTTACTCGTCCGAGGGAATTGGCGCGTTCTACAAAGGGTTGGGCATCGCGAGCGTCCGGATGCTCCCCGTGGGCGGCATCTCGCGCTGCACCTACGAGCTCATGCGCTCCGGCATCCAGGCGGCGGAGGAGGCGCTCGAGAGGGAGAGGGGGCGGGCGGAGCTGCGCTCGCTGATCTCGTTCCGGCCGTCGTCCGCTATGGACGCCCCGCAAAGATAATTCCAGATAGAATAACTACTTACACAGCAATTAGGCCAAAACAATCAGACTGTCCTTGCTTTTTGTGATGACATGCCTTTAATTCCCCGCCATGTACGGGTACTGCCCTAGTGTGGTCGCGAAACTCACTACCCGTAGATGTACCTGTATATACCAGGAGAAGAATTTTCGTGGCGCGTAGTACATCATTCTTCGGCGCCTCCTCCAATGCCTTGTGAATTGTAATCAAGCTGGATTCTATACTTCATTCAGACGCATAAGAGAATCATTGATAAAAAAATGACAATATGTGATGGATGGGGGCCGGTTGGCGCCGATGGCGGCTGAGTTGGTTGGTCGCCTGGCTGTTTTGGTGGCTGTTCATCGCTTCCCTGGCATGGGTGCTGTTGACTCTCGCTCCTTGCGCTCTGACAATTCTGTCCGTATGCGACATTTCGTTCGTCGGAATACTTGTGTTCCTTTCGGCGTTTTTGGGGGGATGTGCGACGTGAATTCATGCAACGTCTTTTTGCTGCTCTTCATGGCACTCTGGGTTCCTATCTCCGCGACGCTTTGCAGGAGGGCAGTGCTGACGTTGTGGCATGCCTTTCTGTTCCTCGGGCTCAGGTTTTTCCCTCTTTTCTTCTTTTTACTTGGTGCCTTGGTGGCCTCCACTGCTTTTTCTTGTAAGAAATTAGTATGAAATATAAAAATGACACAAAGCTATCTTATATGTATTTACAAAATATTCATCTGAACATGCCCCCCCCCCCCCCCCCCATTCCGCTCGACTATGTTGCATCGTTCCGATTGCCAATCAATACTCGCAACACAGCAGCAGGGGAGAAAGGCAGCCTCCACTCGCTCGTGGCTCTCAAACATCATATCTTTTAGACGTGTTTCACGTCCCTCACCAGTGAGCCGCATTCCCCCGATCAGCCCATCCATTTGAGTTTGCGGTGTAAATGTATAAATTCTCCCCATGGCGCCGATCCTGTCCGCCTCCAATGACTGCCACGAAGGAATCTAATAACGCCACATGTAGTACCCCTCTGTTTTAGGACCACTCTCATCTCATATAAAGTGGGACGATCTACGGATCCATCACAAACATGGGGTTCTGAACGCACGCACCTCTGAGCGTGTGTGTGTGTGTGTGTGTGTGTGTGTGTGCGTGCGCGCGCGCATATGTGTTTCTGTGGTTACGCGTCTGTGTGTGTGTTCACCTGTATGTTTGTGTGAGTGCGTGTTTGTGTCTGCACGTACTTGTGCGAGTGTGTGTTTATGTGCGCCTGTGTGTATGCAATATTCATGCGCGTCTTTGTGTGCGTGTGCGCGCGCGCGCGCGTGTGTGTGTGTGTGTGTGTGTGTGCTTGTCTGGACGCGAATGAGACGAGGCAGGGACGGCTTTCCGACATAACTTACACCGCACGCTGACATCCGCCTCAAAACATCTGCTCGGTTACAAGCTTGCTTAAGACTCTTGTGTGTCCCCTCCCCCCGCAGCCGCGTTCACCGGCGGCACCACCAACTTCTCCTCCCCACTCACAACCCTCGCAGACTTTATGATATCACCTGAAAAATAGAGGGCGAGGCGCACAAAAGCTCAGCACATTTAAGCCACGCATCAGCTCCAGCGTCAGGGTTCACTCCCCACAAAAACACACACACACACATACACACATACACACACACACACACACTCGCGCACAATAAGGCAAACACGCCCCCCTCGCTCTCTCACACACACATTCACACACAAACACACGCGCGGAGATCCCCCCCCCCTTAAACACACAAACAGATAGAGGGTGGGGGATGGGGGGGGGGGGGGGGGGGGGCGAGAGAGAGAGAGAGAGAGAGAGAGAGAGAGATAGAGAGAGAACAGTTCTAGTGAAGGATGGTTTGCCGTCTGCGTACCGTTCTCAAGGCTGGACGCAATGTTGAGCCCTTTTGTTACGTATCCAAAGACGCCAAAGGTACCTGTTCAGGTCAAAGAGAGGGGGGGGGGGGGGGGGGGGGGGTGTAAGCCCCAAATCACGGAAGAAGTCGTCAACATGAGGCACATTCACTAGCGCACACCAAAACCGGATTCACGAAAATGCTGCTTCGAACCAACAGACAGTGAGGTGCAAGTCGTCGCTACAAGCGGCATCAGGAAAGGTGGTTAGGACGGACATGGACGAGAAGAAGGGAGTTAGTGTTGGAACAAAAGGCTAAGACACCGCCTTAAAAGAAAACTAAAATCATATTAAACTATGTTATAGAAAACACAAAAGTGTAAATCGAGATAGCAATTTTTGGACGGGTCGCCGTGGAGCTGATCAGATCAGAAGCGGAAGAGGTGAGGGTGATGGTGACAGTGAGGGTAATGGCGGGGGGAGGTCACCCTCGTCGAAGCTGAGCCCCGCCAGTCCGGCCTGCGTCTTGTCAAACTTGAACACGAAAAACTGTTCTCCGTCCACAAAGTCGTCGCGACCGGGGATATGCGTCATGGCTACCGCGCCATTGATGGACAGCGGAAGGACGGGGAGCTCGCCGCTCTGCACGTCCAGCGGGAACCTTCGCCCGTCACCCGCGCAAGAGAAGCACAACACAACCAGAAAATACGTCAGCACTCGCGCGACGCCGATTGTCCTACGCATGAGAGGGCGTGCATGCATGTGCGTGAGATATGCAGCGGAGAGGAGAGGTGGGAATAGGTGGAGAGGAGTGGTGGGGTAGATTGGGGGGGGGGGGGGGGGGAGTAGTGGTGGTTGCAGGTGAAGAGAAGAGGTGGGGAGTAGTTGGGGAGGAGTGGTGGGGTGATGGGAGTAGGTGGTGGGGAGGGGGGGGGGGGGGGGGGGGGGAGTGGTGGGGCGTACCGATACTCTGGCTCAAACTCGCCGGCGGGGAGGATCTCTAGCGGGAGGGCAGACTGACCGGGCTTCCCCGTCACCAGCGACTGGAAACTCGCCTGCACCGTCTGCCCGTCGTACTTTCCCGCCTAGCGAGGTGAGGAGAGGGGATGAGAAAGAATTCCCTCAGACACGTAGTAAGGGAGGGGGTGAATCAAGCGGCCGGTAACGAGGCTCGCTCTGCTGTGAGGACATTCGACGTCGGTGCACCCACCTTGACATTCAGCAGGAATCGGCCCGCGGTAATGGGACTGCTGTATCCATCTACCGTGATTTCCACTGTGGCGGTTTTCTGTGAAGAACGATAGGAGGTAGATATTGAGCGGGGGTGGGGGGAGGTGGGCGCGTGAAACACAAAATAAGATATGAGGGGTAGCAGCTGTTTGACGGAATGCATGGGTGATTAGCATCGCGCGAGTGAGTGTGAGCGAGCGCGAGTGGCTATTTCAGTGCGTGCGTGTGTGAGAGAGAGTGCGCGCGTGTGTGTGAGTCTGGTTTGCTTATGCATGCGTGCTCGTGTTTGAGTGTAGATGAAGCTAGCAGTACTTGCCATTCTCTGGGTGATGTGATTTCTTGATTGTGAGTATATGGGACAATGATGTGTAAATAGTGTGTGTGTGTGTGTGTGTGTGTGTGTGTGTGTGTGTGTGTGTGTGTGTGTGTGTGTGTGTGTGCGTGCATGCACGGCCATTGGAGCAGAAAGGGAGGGGGGAGAGGGGGGGACAAACGTCACGCGAGCCTTTTTCAATGTTGATAAAGGCATTTTCGCCGTTGGCCTTGGCCACGACGAGCTCCACCGTCGCGCGACCCTCCAGCCGCGGCAGAGTGTTGTACTGCGAGTTGACGATGAAGGGCAGCCCCGGCGCCTGCATCACCTCCAGCCTCGACACATCCTGCAGCAGCTGCGTCACCCGGAAGGAAGTCCTGCGGTGTGTGATCACGCAAAGAGATAGGCCCGCCAGTCACACGCAACGCGACGCATCTAAAGGCTCGTTGGGTGCATGCATCTAAAACAAATATAAGCACTCACGAGAACAACATTACTCAACACATAACAAACCCATCATCCCCACACTTCAAACGGATACGCGATAACATCCCAACAGCACATACAGGGGGGTGAGAAAGGAGCAAAAGGAGCTCTAGATGCGTCTAGGGGGAGGAGAGGAAGGGAGGGGGGAGGGGGCGGACTTTTCGGCATCTTTCCCCGCAATTGCGATGTTCAGCCGCCTCAGATTCTGCATGCACGTCCCAGACAGCCGAGTTGGTTGCAAATCAGTGAATGCTGCCATCTTGGGTAGGGGAGGGGGTGGGAAGGGAGGAAGGGTGGGGTGAGGAGGTAAAAAGAGGGATGAGGCAGGCGCCTGACCTCCTGCATGTCGTCCAGCAGCGCATCCGCCTCCGTCGCCTGCTCCGGCTTCACACCCGCCAGCAGCGTGGGTCTGTCCTGCAGCGCCGCCGCGATGACGCCCGCATTGCCCGCCATGCTACCCCACGGCTTGCGCTGGGGAATGCGGAGCAGGAACGCCACCTCCTGCGCCCCCAAAACAGTTTGTTTTGTTATGCCATTACCCAAACAGAAGCCCTCCCAAGCTGAAACTGCACTCCTCCTCCAACATTGCCTTTCCACAGGGAGTCAGCAATATACATCAGCCCTCCCTTCCCGTCTTCATTCAGTCCCTCGAGCCCGCATGCCCACTCCCCCCCAGCACCTGTCTACCTGCCACTCACCTCCAGCTTGCTCTGCAGGTCAGCAGCCACGGGATTGAATGCTGGCACGGATCGTCTCAGCGCGGTGTCAGCACTGCGCGGAATCTGCGAGGGGGGGGGCGTGAATGCGTTGATAATGAGACGACACGCAGAGGCAGAGAGATAGATAAGAATGCATCAGAGCAAGCAGATGGAGACACAAACAAACAAACAAACAAACAAACAAACAAACAAACAAACAGACAAACAAACAAACAAACAAACAAACAAACAAACAAACAAACAGATACCCTCCCCCCCCCCAACACACACACAAACAATAAACAATTACGTGGCATGCTAAGCAGGCTTTACCGTCTCTGTAGCAAATGTAGAGGAGAGAGGAAAGGGCAGGGGGGCGGCCCACCTGAACGTTAGGCGAGTTCAGCACCGCGAGAGAGGGCTGCGGCGCCAACGCGTCCGCCAGCAACCCCGCCCCAGTCACCTGCACCACCGCGCTGGCCAGCGCAGGCAAGAACGCCTCCCCTAGTCTAAACCCCCCACGCGCAGCCTCCGCCTCGCCCTCAGGCCGCGCCAACGCCGCCATCACCGGCGTTCGTCGGTGCTGTCGTTCGCGCCCACCTCCGAACGGACAACTCCGCCTCTTATTAAGCGCCAAAACCGGCGCGGGCCCCGCTACGGTCGCAGCGGCCATGGGGAAAGGAGCACGGACGGAAACGGGGAAGAAGACGGTATGATATGTCACTACTTGACGATGGGTAAGACGGGCGACTGCTGCTGCTCAGCTGCGCCCGACGTCCTTAGAGCCAGAGTTGTTGTATGCGCCGCGGCGGATTGCAGCGGAGGAGAGGCTGCTACCCTCTGCGTCAAGCTGGCAAGGGAATAACGACGACATATTGGGTGGTTAGGCAAGGCACAAAGGCGATAAGCTACTGCTACCCAACGGCCCCTGTGTGGGGTACTGTAGACTCGCCGGCGACAACCTCGACAGGAAGAACTGATGCATAGCGAAAAATACGGTGCTGAAGATCCTACGTTTTAACTCCCGCTTGCCTTAAAACCTATGAAGTGCAGACTCGTAACAGAACGCGAAACTGCGCATGGGAACTTATTTGCGAGACTCCGAGACGCGAAACTGTTCCTGCTTATGCATTGAACCCTGCCTTCATCCGCCTAAGATGGCATTTTGTTTAACCACGGAGAATTGGATTCCGGGTACCCGTTGAAGTTGTGTTGGGGCGCTATTCGTCGATCAAAGCGATGTACCAGTACGAGAGTCACGCGCGGCTAGCTCACTCCGCCATCCGCGGTGTGGGGATGAAGATGAAGAGGTTTGCGCAATAGAAGCTTGGCGGGGCGAGGGGTTAGTGTATGGCATAGCAGTGGTGTGCCGCCCACCTGGATGCTGCGGGCGGCGTAGACGGGGTAGGCTGCGGCGGCGAGTCCGAAGGCGACGAGGCCAGCTGCGACGAGTGCGTTGGCGGTGCTACGGCTGCGGGGCGCCGGAGGCATGCTGCGGCGGAAAGCGCACTGGGGCTAGTTGGGGGATCCGGCCCAAGTTGAAGGATCCTTCTATAGAAAACTGTATGAGATGCGGAGAGGTCTTGACTCTTGAATCGCTTGGCGAGGGAGAGGCGCCGCTGCTGTGGGTGCAGTTCTCAGTGAGTCATGGGCCATCAATAGCAGGACATCAAAATTATATCCATTTGCAAAGCAGGGGGAGGCTCCGTTTGCCAAAAGTGCTACTATCTTACATGTTTTTGCCCGCAAGGGGCCCAGGGCCCCGTACGTACCAGTGTTATTTGTGCTGAACTTAGTTCATTTCAGTCGAGTTCAGTAGTTGAGGCCAAAACTGAACTGAACTGCCTGAATTCAGTTCAGACTGAACTTTCAGAAAAAATCGACTGAACTGACCCCTACTCTACTCTAAGCTACCTTTAAACACCTCCATCAGACTACCTCTAAACACCTCAAATTTCATCTTAGCGATAGCTATATGTGCTCCTCAATCGAAATGACAGATATTTGCGCACTCTTTACCACAGGCGCCGTACAACGGCCGCGTAATCCTTAGCCTCCTAGCAGCCACCCACAACACACAGCATACACACAGTGCCTTTCCACTTTCCACTCCCTAGTTTCCACTTGTCGTCTTCCATGCCAACATGCCTTTGCAACGCGAATCTGCTCACGAAGGAGAGGACGACGACGTGTTGATCGACGCCGACGGTAATGGCGGTAATGAGGAAGAGCAAGATGGCGGCGCCGCTGCAACCCCGGGCAACACAGCCGGCCGCCACCCTCGCACAGCGGCGCCTCGTATGCCCACCCCCGCAGTCTGCCCACCCAACTTGAACTCTCATACAACCAGAATAACAGATTCCGTTTGAGCTGCATCACGCCCGGCAGATTGCAACAGCATGCGAGGAGCGGGCGCCGGACAGTGATTACAAGGGACTAGCACTTGATCGTGAGCTTGCAGCGAGTGAGGAGCTACTAATTCGTGATATAGAGTTCAAAACTGGCAGCCATGGCAGCCACTTCGTGTTTTGATGCATTAATGTAACGAAGTGCATATGGTAGGCCGAGAGGTCGGGAGGGCAAGGGGCGTAGACTTCACAACTTGTAACTATGGTGTCAATTACATTTTTTTCGTCTCTTCATAATCACTCTATTCATTGTCATCGTTGCTAGACTGATGCAGCCCGGTTCGGGGGCTAGTTCAACTCATTTCAGCGTTGAAGTGGATTCAATTCCGTCGGTTCAATAGGCGTTCAGTAGTTCAATTCATACCGAACCGCAGTTCAGATCAGTCGGAACTGAATTCGGAACTGAACTTTCAGACTCGGAGTTCGGCACAACCTTGGTGCGTACGCTAATTGAGGGAATCCGGAGGGAGGGTTGCATGAGTTGTGCTCGCGCAAAGGCAGTCATATAGGGGTAACGCATGTCTATATTTTTACCACAGTGTCATGCGTACTCTAGCGGTTAGAATTTGTAACGTTGTGGCAACGCCCGACTATTCTCGCCCCCAGTGTAATTTAAACCTCTATAATTTCTATATGACCATTTACAAAGCAGGGTGGGCTCCGTTTGCCATGTTGTCGCAATTGGGCGGGTTGTTCGTCGTAGGTTGTCCACCCCACGGTGTGTGTCCACGACCACTATGATCGCTATGCAAGGGCGGTCGGGTCGATGTAGTCGAGGACGATGCTTGACTCCGTTGACTAGCCGCCGAAGTGTTTGATATTTTGTAGCGTAACGCTGACGTTGTAGGCGGCTGTCGCAGCCCCTTTGCGTAGGAAGTGCGAGGTCCAGCTGAAACCATTTGGGGGTTGTTCTTGCAATGCCGAAGTGACCTCGGTGAGCCATTCAGTGAGCGTGTTGGCTATCCATTTGTCGTGTCGTTCCGAGGTGCTGATCGCCCAACGCGTTGTCGGGTACTTTCCTCCCGAGAGCGTGTGTCGAATAGTGTTGAAGAGCATTAACATTTGAATCGCTTCTGTGTGTACTGTGGGAGGCAGGTGACATAGTAGTTTGCGCTCCGCTAACACTTCGCGTTGGCACTTTCTTGTATGGTGGTATAATCGTAGTCCGTCTGCCTCGGAGGCGGCGAGGTCCTCTATTATGTAGCCTGTGTTTGCGCCCCCTCGACTGAAGAATAAGTAGAGTAGTACCACAATAGTACATGCCCGTAGTAACCGTACTTGATCTCGTGTTGGGCTGGCTTGGAGCATTTCACACGAAGTGGCCGCCGTGAGTTGGAGGCGTAGGGCTTGGGCCATGCGTAGGGCTTTGACGACAATGGAGGCGGGTAGGTGAACCCGTACCGGCGCGTCGTCAATCGCGACTTGTGAGGCGGCGAGTCCTTTTCTCACCTTCGCGACCATGTCTCCGAGGGAAATTGCTTCGAGGCCGTGGTCCTTGAAGAAGCCGTTGATTGCCGACAGATAAGGCTGGGGACTCGAGGCCTTGATGGTACCTAGTTGTTCCAGCCACGCGACGTAGCGTGCCATGTGCGCCGGTGTGGCAGCGAGCGGCGCGAGTTGGTGTTCCGCACAGAAATCGAAGTAGCGGCGGATAGTACTGTCGAACGTTGCTGCCGGGCTAGGTGCCCATGCTGCGGAGAGTAGGGCTAGGGTCGTCGCGCCGAGTGCGTCACAGCCGAGAATTTTGGTCGGTTTCATCGTCTCGATCCACGAGTTGGTGGTGGCTGTGACGGTAACCCTATACTTAGGCTGTGTTCGACGGCCGGACTGGTGGTGTGGGATCCTTGGCTCACGGTGTATTCCCGTAAATAGTGCTAACGTAGCATTGACCGCTCCTCTTCGCAGAATCACAGGTAGAGCCAAGCCGAAGGGGAACGCGGAATATTGTCACATGCCATTGTGGACTGCATGTTGCACCGCGCCGCCGCCCTAGTTGGAACAAGTCTCGACGGGGAGCGATGATAATTTCCTCGGAAGCCATCTCGGTAAGCGTCAGGTGCCAAACCGTTCATGTACAGCGAGGGGCGACTACGGTAGTTGCTGCGCCGCTCTGTCGCAGATTTTAAACGAGGTTGGGTAGGAGGGGCCAGCGAGGGTTGCACCAATTGTTTTCTCTGCGCTAGTCGTTGTCTGGGAGGTGGAGGGCGTACACTCCTTCGCGCGTGGGGTCCTTCCAACCTGCTTTGTAGCGAGGGAGGGTGTTGAGGGCCGAGGCGAAGCGATCGATCGAATGTTTTCCGAACCTCATGTCGAGTTCTACAAAAAGTACCAGGTCTAGTCTCAAGTCGTCGTTGTCGAGGTGCCGATTGCGCTTGTCGGCCCAGACGTTGGCCGGCGACCTGATGTAGCGGGCCCTGAGAGTGATGCTATTCGTGTCGAGTAGGCACCATAATCGTCGCAGTTCGTCCATAATAAGGGCGACCGTGAGGCAAAATCTGTCAGAATATGACAGACTGTCTGATTGTCTTCGTGCATGAGGACGTTGCGGCCGGCCATTTGTGGTAGGAAACTCGCGGCAGCATGACGGACGGCCTTCAACTCCTTCTAGGTAATGTGTTGTTGTTCGTCTTCTTTGCTCCGAAATCCTCGAGCCTCGACGTACTCGTTTAGGACCGCGCCCCATCCATAACCGGAGCTGTCCGTGTGCATATATGCTGTCTCTATGGGTTTGTGGATGGGCTTGCCATTGGACTGACTGGACACCTCTGTCCACCACTGTAGGTCGCGGCGTTGCTGGGGGCTGAGCCGGACGAGGCCGCCCCACTTCTCGCCGACGACGGAGTGAAGTTCGCGGAGGAAGAATCTGGCCGCCGGAATTACTAGGAAAAGGTATTGTGCCTGACCTGCAAGGGACTGTAGGTCTTTGACCGGTAACCAGCGCGCGTTCCGCGTAGCTCTGCCGATGAGATGTCTAGCATGCTGCGCAATCTTGGATAGTTTTTGCTCCGGCGCGTAGAAGTATCATGACGCTGTGTTGATGTCGATACCCAGGTGGTGCCCGACTTGCGCAGGTGTCCAGAAACCCTTGGTGGGGTGGTGGAGGAGACCGAGCCGATCGAGCAGCTGGGCCAAGCGGTGGCGTAAGGTGAGCGCCTCTTCCTCTGTTGACGCGAAGAGTAGAAAGTCGTCGACGTAGGGTATAATCCGGGCGCCACGCCACCGCGTTCGTTTGAGGTAGGTCTTCGAGCAACTGTGAGTTGGCGCGATATGTTCTTCGGGGTCCGGGTTGCGCAAGAAGTTTACGAATGTCAGCGTCATTTTGCAGAAATAGAACGGGGATAGGGACCAACCCATAGGTAGCCCTGCTAGTATGTAGAGTTGGCCTCGGACTTTGACGGTGAAGAAGTTTCGGTCCGCTTGGTTGATGCCTAGTGCGTAAAACCTGTCATATAGGTCGAAGCTGAACATACATTCACCCTTTCGGGTGAGGTGCCGTACCCCGAGTAGTGTCTCCATCTTGAGCCGTTTTCGCACACAATACTTGTTGAGTGGGCGGAGGTCGCAGATTAGCCGCCACTGGTTGACGCCCGGCTTTGGTACTAGGAATAGTCTGGAGACGTAGTCGCTGCAGGTCGAAGGCTCCCATGCGCCGGCATGTACAAAGCGCGCTAATTCGCGTTCGACGAATTCTAGTTGGAAAGGGGTAGCGTCGAGTAATGACACTCCTTGGTTGAATCGGGAGGGCGGGGGCGGGCGGGCGGTTGTTTTTGAACGGTATCGATACTCCCTCCCGGATCCACTGTAGGGTTTGCACGCTCGCGCTGATTTTCTCCCACTTGCCCCACCTCCGCCGCACGCGATGTCGCATGTAGTCGGAGGCTGGGTTGCAGGAATCGGCGAGGCGGTGCACACCATCAGTCCTCTGCCTCGGGCTCGGGCTTCTTGTGTTGGCGAGTCTTGTCCTTCTCGCGCTTCTCGCGCTTCTCCTTGTCCCCGAGTTCCTTGTCTTTGAGGCTCTTGTCCGGCCTCGCGGTAGGTCTTTCGGGGTTGCCTCCGTCGACCCTGCCGGGCGTCGACTGCTTAAAGGTTTGAGCGGCTTGAGCTTTTGCGGCCGCGGGGAAACTAACTTCGATCCGTTTGACTTCCAAGGCTGCGAGGAGGCCGTCAACGCCGTTGGTGCTGCGGTCGGCCGCCTGTGTGTCGAAGAAGCGGGAGTAAACGAGGAGTTCGGCGACTCGCTCCTCTCCGGTAAGGGCCTTCTTGCCTTTGAATCGTTGAACGTAGGTAGGTCGTGACTCGACGGCTTGCGTGACAGCCTTGTGTGTCCGAACGGCCGCGTCTGTAATATCCCAGGCATGCGCTCGTTCCGTTTCGGTAGCGGTTGTCGAACGAACCGTTGCCATAACTGTTTCGAGCGCCGCGTCTGCGGCCGCAGAGTAAACACCATAGCACGCAAGGTGTCGATACTCGTCGCGGGAGGAAATTCGTTTTTCCTCGGTTAGGAACCTGTCAGTCTCGTCATGTCGAGGCGTCCACCGGCCCGGTATATAAGCGTTGACAGACGGTAAGATGTCGTTGAACGCTCGTGGGAGTAAGTCGATCCAGTCGCGCGGGTCGATGTACGCGGGCTCGGTCGAATTAGCATATACATGCGTGGCGTACTCGTCCACGCTCCCACCCTCAGATGCTGCGTCGGGAGGTACTGACGGAATGTTATGCTGCTTGGTAGGGGCCAGCGGTTTCGTCTGATCGCCGTCTACCTTCAAGAGCAGCTGGTTGACAAGATTATACAAGTTCTCAAACTGCGCTGCATATGGTGGCGCCATGATGTCTCCGTTGTCGTCCCCCGTTGGGTACAAGTGTTCTGTTAGATTGTCTGCCATAGTTGCCGTGTTAATGTTTTCGATAGTAGCTGCACCGTGTGCTAGTAGAGATCAATCACCTTGCTAGACTGCGAGAGTCTAGATGCCGTTGCGTGAGCTGTGCTTGCGCAAAGGCAGGAGGTAGACGACCTCTGTGTGTCGGCGCGTCATATAGAGGTAACGCATGTCTGTGTTTTTACCATAGTGTCATGCGTACTCTGGCGGTTAGAATTTGTAACGTCGTGGCAACGCCCGACTATTCTCGCCCCCAATGTAATTTAAACCTCTATAATTTCAATATGACAATTTATCCCTCAGGTACGGGTGCGGGTGAAGGTACCTTATCCTTTATTATATATCATTATCGGTCATACACTCCTCCATAAGATCCCGGACAAGATTTCGCACCTTCGCAAGTTAAAAATGCAAACATGCGTCGATTTTATTGACAAATATCCATAAATCCTAGGGAATGCTTTGGCGCCCAGGATGGAATGCGCCGATAACTACATGTACGGGGGGCGAATTCGAGCACTGCCGATCTTGTGTGCTTGGGTTTATCGCGCCCGCATCCGTGTTGCACGCTCTTTCAAACAATCGCCGTGCTAGCTAGACGAAAAGAGTAACACGCGCACTGCGCCGCAACATGAATGCTTAGACTTTCACTAAACGGCAGACGGGCAGACTCGAAACACACGGCTTCGGGGAAAAGCAAGACGAGAGTCATCGCATTACCTTGAAGGAGCTTAAGGTTATGCGCTTAGCCGTCCTCGGCTTCCTACCACACCTCGCGGGCCGCAAGATCCACCTCCACGAGGACAACCAAGCCGTGTGCTACGTCCTAGCCGGTTTGGATTCACGTTGGCCGGAAATGATGGAAGAGCTCCGCCGTCTCTAGTTCATGTTGGACAGCAACAATATTCACATCATACCCCGGTAAATCAAATCCGCAGCGAGGACTTGGGTAGATAAGCTCAACCGCCACTTGGACAGCGCGACGACTCGTAGCTAGACCCTACTGTGTTTCACGAGATGGACACCCAATTCGGACCCCACATAATCGATCGCTTCGCGTCCGCGCTCAGCACACTACTCCCTCGCTGGCGCCCGCCGGCGGCGCAGCGGCGGCGGCTTCGGAGGGGGGTGCGCTCGCATGCACGTCGGCAGTCACCCCCACCTCCTCGTAGTGGGCGTTGGTAACCGTATAGCCGTGCAAGGTCTTGTACGGTTGGGGGCTAGGCGGGTTGAAGTAAGGCAGATACAATCCGCGGATTAATAGCTGTCGGGGAGCCTTAGTTCGGGGGGCATTAAATTGTATTATATGTACACTAGCGTCAAGATCCCCCGCTCGGCTAGTCCGATACTTCTTTTCATGGTTGGATACACCTAAAATACACTCTTTTCCATGGGTGGGATCTGTATCTAATGCGTATTTTGGCGGCGAGGAGGGTACTCGCGGATCTGAGTTGGTGGCGGGCGTTGGAGGTGGCGACATACGGCCGGGAAGCAATAACGCCATGGCAAGGCGCTCGCTAGCAATCGACAAGCCATGTGAGTCTCGAGTCTCCCCTAGGGGTGTGGAGATCCACAAGATCGGCCGCCGCCAGAAAACCTCGTACGGAGGATTTTTGAATAAATATTTCCGAACACGATATATTTTTCGGAATGGCCACTCGATCCAAGGATTCGACCACCCCTCCCCCCGTCGGAACCCAATTATCGACACGTTGCCTGAGGCTAGGTGCCTAGGGTTATCGCAACGGCACTTTGCTAATAAAGGTGGCCCCCTTACAACGTAAACCATTGGGAGAGGGTACGGGCCGATTTCACACGATCAAATAGGTATTGGAAACAAACGGAGACTGACAAGGGACATGAGAAAATCTGAAGCGGAGGCATGAGCGCCAACCAGACACCGTTTGCAACTATGGACTCTCTTTCTCCCGTACCCCCGGAGGGGAAGGGAAGTCTAGGGTAGGAGGCGAGCTGCGACAACAAGAGTAGCGATATGTCGGACGGGGGAGCGCGTGGATCGGGACGGGACCGTCGACGACCTAAGCGAGGGGATGTTTCGCATGCCTTCCCCCCCCCCCAAGCTCCGGCACGACCGGAGTCGCACAAGAGCACCGGCCAAGTTAGCATGTCGCGACGAGCGCAAACTCATCGGCTTGGCTGTGCAACGCCCTCGCAGCACCTAGAGTAGGGTGCGCATCGTGGAGAATAGCGATGAAATAGTTCTTGTACTAGCGTACAATAACTATTTACTAGCATGAATTTGACGGTATTGTTGCTGCCATTGGAGAGGTTGGGATTAGTGGTTTCACAACGTATATCCTACAATCAAAAAGGACCTCTACGAGGCGTGACCATATGGGCGCCTTAAGACAACAACCGTTAGCTCGGTGATTGTTCCAAACAATTTCATTTCTATTCAATTTTATTCTACTCCCTCGCTACAACGCGAGTTGGCTCGACCCGTCGTGCAAGGCGGTGGGCGCAGTTCACCTATCCGACGCCCACTGGCGAGACGAGAATAATTGGTGCAACCCACCGTGGCCCCTACTACCCGACCTCGCTCAAAAGCTCCATCAAAGCGGCGCGGCATCGAGAGTGGTCGCCCCCCGATGGCAAGAAAAAGCGTGGCCCCAAGCACTTACTGAGTTGGCGTGCCACGAGACGGTCCTGCCGGCGCACGCTCACTTGTTCGGTCCCGAGAGGCGGCACAGGCGCGATACTGTCGGCAAGCCTCATTGGCCCGTCATTGTCTTCCGGATTCCATGCCGGTGTGGATGTACCTCCGCCGGGGGATGGTGAGTGCCACCTTGGTCATGTTCAACACGCGACACATCGGACAAGCAGTGTGTAGTCACCCGTCCCGTGTAATTTTACAAGCTCGAGATTACTAGTTGCAACAACCCGTGGGCCGACTCGATGCGCCCATGCATGCATCGCGTATTGGGCACGGACACCCTTGGCGCAAAGACACTCAAATTATTGATCGCATCATGTGCGAAAAGCACGTGCGAAACTTATGGCAGCGCGATAAAGCCATATTTCGAGTTCTGCGAGGAAGAAGGTGTTGTAAGTAATACCTTATAGTTATTAGTTGCAGATAGCTACTGTAAGCTATTCTAGATATGATTAGTACATGTCTAGATCGGACATACCGATTACCTGATTGATTCGGTCCAAAGTTATCGCTAGGCTATAGCTCTGACACTTCTGTTGTCCCGACACCACGCCTCGGGCTGGTTGTCTCTGTGACTGTCCCTTTTGCATGACTATGATTGTAACAACGTATGCGTTAGTTACCTTCCATACTGATCGTGTGTGCACTGTTTAAAAGGTCATGGGCCCCCGCCTCACGTCACTCACGCGCGACTATTTGGTTCGGCGAGCTGCGATCGACAACTCTCCCGGAAAAGGCAAGTTTAGATAGAATCATAGTACTTTCACCTTGTAGTCGGCGGTATCGCGTGTATAAACTGCGCTCTAAAACCCACCTCCACCCCACCTTAGTCAGCTTCTCGACGGTGACAGACAGCCACCCACACCGACGCACTCGTCGTGTGTGGACATGGTGCACACAGGTCCAAGATGGAGACGAGGGGGGCGCACTATCGGGTGAATACGCATACACCGGGTGCACGAGAGCCCTAGCTTATTTTTATATCTCCATTTATTTAGCGACTCGGCCGCCAACGCATCTCTACACCTGCACTAGCCGTGGCCCCGACTTGTGCCCCACACTGGGTGGAGGATAAAGAAAAGGTGCTTTGAGACACCCCGGGGCATCATGCCGAGGGGTCGGCGAACATCATGCCGTCTCTGTGAAACCACTATTAGGCACAAGTCCGGCTAGCGGTTTTTACCGCTGCCTGTTTTTCAGCTCTTTTATTTCTCCCTCCGTCGAAATGGCGCCGAAAACTCGCTCTGTCGACTCTCCACGTGTTTCGCCTCCCGATTTCCCTAACCTCGGCTCTCAACATAGCTCTGTCGTTCCCACCCCCGATACCCTCGCGCTCGTCTTGAAGCAAATGGCGCTCATCAACGTCCGCCTGGACGCGCAGACGGCCCACGCTGCAGCTGCCGTTGCACCTGTTGTTGGCAACCCCCCCGTCGCACACCGCCGTCACGATGCGCACATCGAACCCTCGCCCCACGAGTTGCCCGTGGACCAGCTTCGACCACCTCCTCCATACCCTCCCGCAGGGTATGCCCTCCTTACTCCCGGACATGTTTTCTCGGAGGCGCCGCCGCACAACGTCCCCACCCCCCGTGGCCACTCGCACCCGTACGGCCCGCCGCTTGCAGTCGTTGGCCACTCTCTCTTCTATGGCGGACCACTTCCTCCCTTCCCTGGCCGGCATTCACCTCCTACCCAGCGTGGTGGTCACACCACCCGTGGCGGCCATCGCCCAACCATTGACACGGTGATCATCGACCGGGCGGCCAACGAGGCTACCGGTTTCGACAAGGACGCCCTCAACCGGTCCATGAAGATGTCGGTCCCTACCATGGGGCCGACCACGGACTTCAAGCAGTGGAAGAGGAACTTCCTTAATTTCCTCTCCATAAAGGCCGCATACCTCATCCCACAGTTGGCCCTCCGCGACTCGGGCGTCTTGTTAGACGAACATGCGCAACACTACGCCTACACGCTGCTTCTTCATGCAGCCAGCGCGAACCAACGCGCTAACCAGGCGATGAAGTGCGTCTTCCCATCACGTCCTGACTGCGCCGCAGACGCGTGGGACATACTGTGTGAACGTCTCGACAGTCGGTCATTTGCTCGCTCCTTGTCTCTGCTTGACAACCTGATGGTCAGACAGCGCCATGGACAATCACTCAGTGACTATGTCCACTACATGCGACAGACGTTCGACGACTACAACGAGACATTTCAGATGGTTGATGGCTCCGCTGCCATCCACCCTCACAACCTCGGTCTCCTCATCCTGCGCGGTATTTCTAGCACCGGCCCACATGGTTTGGCCAAATTGTGCGTCATTAACGCGTTCGACACAGACTACCTGATGTCAACTGATGAGGTGATGGCTAGCATCCTCCACTTGGCACACAATATGGACGAGGACGACGCCCCGGATACAACAGCTCCCAACATCTCACCACCTCCCATCTCCGCCTTTGTCGCTGTTGGCCGCGGTTCACACAGCGATCGAGGCCACCCTCCACGTGGTCTTCGCGGTGGTCGCGGACTCCCCAACAAGTGCAGCGCATGCGGCAGCCTGGACCACATCATGTCTTCATGCACTGCCCCGGATGCAGGGACTGGATCCGGATCCTACGGCTCCGCGAATCCCCGAGACTACTCGGGTTCGGACTCGGTCTCGTGGGTCCGGACCCTAGAATCACAGGTAATCGCGGGATCCGGACCCTAGAATCACATGTAATCGCTGGATCCGAACCCTAGGTTCGGTAGGTAATCGCGGGATCCGAACCCTAGAATCACAGGTAATCGTTGGATCCGGTAGACCGGTACAAATTATTGTAAGTAATCGTTGGATCCGGTACTAGTTATTGTAAGTAATCGTAGGATCCGGTACCAGTTACTGTAAGTAATCGTTGGATCCGGTATTCATCGTACTTTAATGGATCCGCGGTAATCGCGAGTACCTCATCCTCGCAAAACGATGTGGAATCGCGATACCCAATCAGTACTCACGATTCCGAGAATCTCACGATTATGTGGTGGCCCGAAGTGACACGTTGTTTTTTTGGGAGGTATTTGGCAATGCAAATCTGCTGAGGTGTATGTCTAGGATTGGTTCAAAAGCCCCGATTGTTGTCATTCCGCAGCCTTGAATCGATTGTAGCCCACCCAAGGGCCAGTTAAACGGTGCGTACGCGCTTGAAATCCACCATAATCTGCCCGTCCACATCCAACTCCTATTATAGTTAGCAACAATGGCGGGGCAAGCGGGAAGTAGTAGATCGTCTAGATCAGGGAAGAGCTTGTCATCGACGGCTATCCAACGTACAAAAGAGGAGCTTGTTGGGAATTCAGATAGGGTGTTCCGGATACCTCAGTCAAAATCTAATGTATGGGATCCAAGCATGAGAAGGCGCATAGAACTAGTAGAGATGTATGAATTTGCAATACAAATTTCCCCCAAAATGCGCAATTTGTATCAATTTGCATGAGTACTTCGAGTACTTGTTGGAATCGCGAACCCAACGAATCCAACGGAACCAAAAATTTAGAAGTACTCATGTACTCGGTTCCGGAACCGAAAACACAGGTACTCGCTGGATCCGAACCCTAGAATCACAGGTAATCGCTAGATCCGAACCCTAGAATCATAGGTAATCGCGGGATCTGGACCCTAGAATCACAGGTAATCGCGGGGTCCGAACCCTAGAATCACAGGTAATCGCGGGATCCGAGCCCTAGAATCACAGGTAATCGCGGGATCCGGATCCATATTTTAGAGGTACTCACTAGTTCCGGATCCTAAAAAATCAAGTACTCATGGATCCGAACCCAACAAAAAAATGGCGGATCCAGTCCCTGCCCGGATGACGCTCTCCTGCGGTGGACCCTCGCGAAGCTTAAGATGATCATCCAGAAGTACAGCGCCTCTAGTGGCTCTCACATTGCGCACGCCGCTCTGCTGAGCGACGTCCCCGCCGATGACTCGGACAGTTTGCCCACCCTCGAGGAGTGCACGGATGAATACGATGACACCGAGGTGAGTGTCTCCTTCAGCTCCGTAGCCTTCTCCTCTTCCCTCACCAGTGGACGTAACCTCTCGCAGTTCAGGGTAGTCGATTCCGCTTGCTCGATCCACCTCACCGCGTTTAAAGGTGACTTCGTACGATTCACAACCCCCTCCGCTCTCTCGCGCGTTGGAGGGGTTGGTGTTTACGTCAAGGGCAGTGGCTCCGTACGGATTTCTGTCAGGCTTGCCTCTAGCCGGCTTATTCACCGCACTATCCATGCGTTGTACACCCTTGACTTGTCATCTCGCTCTGCTAAGCGCATCGGCCGACTGCTTAGTCTTAGCTGGATGCAAACCCACAACGGCTCTGACTTCATCTTCCCCTCTGACCCTGACATTGGTCTGCTTGTGGATCCCATAGGAGTGGGTGTGCTAGAGCCGTCCGGAAACGGACTCTACCTTTCTCCCCACCACCCATAGCTCCCCTCAAGCCCCTCCGCAACGACAGTGCATGATCCCTTCCCTAGTGTTGCCCTTGCTTCCCAGTGTGACCATGTATTGTGGTACCGTCGGTTTAGACACCTGAACATGCAAAGCCTACATGCGCAGCACACATACGGTGTCCCGACTAGCCTTGCGTTAGCCGGCTCTGTAAAAAATATTTCTTGCGATTCATGCTTGTTACACAAAGCCACATCTACACCGCGCAACACCGCTGCATGCGCGAAACCTTCCCGTCCCCTCTTCAACCTGTCCGCTGACCTCTGGGGACCAGTCAACGTCCCCTCCCCACATGGCCTCCGCTATTGCTTGCTCGTCATTGACCGCCACACCCATTACATGTGGGCGCGGTTCCTCAAGCCAAAAGACGATGCGTGTTCGGAGTTGGAAACCATCCTCCCGGACATCAAGCACTTGCATGCACGTCATCACTCCCAATCGGGCGCGTTCGAACCGGTCATAAAATTTGACTCGGACTCTGTCTTTGAAGCTGCAGTCACCCGCTAGATGTGCGCACACCTCGGCGTCGGGGTCCAGCTCTCTGTCCCATACGCCCACCACATGCTCGGCAAAGCCGAATGTCCTTGGCGCACTATCCGGGACAATGCGTCGGCGATGCTCCACAGTATGGCCGTTCCCAGCTCCATGTGGTCATGCGTTGTCAACACTGTTGCGTACCTCCGCAACCGCACGTACAATCGCTCAGTCGGACCCAATGGTGGCATCCCCCTCACCCTCCTTACGTCGTCTGTGCATGACGCATCCATGTTCCGCGTCTTCGGGTGCGCCGTCTTCGCCAAGGTGCCCGACAAACTGCGTCGCAAACTCAGTGAAAAAGCGTTTCGTGGCGTTATGGTTGGCTACCCCACTGACGCACCCGGGTACCGTGTGTACAACCCGGAAACACGCCGCATCAACACTTCCGTCCATGTTGTCTTGCAGGAAGACACCCCGGGCTTCGGCACACAACTCTCCGTCGACACGGTCATCAGCGACCCTTCGGATGACGCACTTGCCGCCTCACCCCATTCCCACCCCATCGACATCACATTGCCAGACCCCCTACCCTCTCTTGTTGTAATGCAGCCCCTCGCCAAACTCGGCTCCGTTCTCATCCCCTACGCTACGGCGAAATGATTGCCCACGTGCCCGACTACCCCCCGACCCTCGTGACGGCGTGCTATGACCCTGAACAGGGCAAAGCCAAAGGGGACATCTTCGAGCACCCTCACGTTCCCGACCTTATCACTGGTTCCCCACACACACCTGCCGGTACATCGCCTACTGCCGTCGCCCTCTTGTCCGCCGGTAGTGTGTGGAACCGAAATCGTACCGGGCTACCTTAGACAACACCCATCCCTCCCAGTGGCAAGCCGCTATGCAACAAGAGTATTCCTCCCTAACGGCACATAGGAACTCGTTGACCTTCCCCCGGGTCGCATGGTCGTTAACAACATGTGGATCTGCAAAATCAAGTCTGACACCGCCGGTGGCATCTCCCGCTTCAAAGCGCGGTTCGTCGCCAAAGGGTGCAGCCAACGCGTTGGACTAGATTACACATAGACGTTCTCCCATGTTATCCGCATGGCCAGCCTGCGTCTCTTCCTAGCTATCGCAGCCGCCCGCGACCTTGAGCTCTGCCAGCTTGACATCGACACTGCGTTTCTCTACGCACCCATTAAGGAAGACGTGTACATCCGCCAGCCCTCGGCTTCAGCGATGGCACATCCAAAGTGTGTCACCTCAAGCGCTGCCTATGCGGCCTTAAGTAGTCCCCCCGGGAGTTCAACATGCTCCTCCGTGCATGGCTCGTCGACCATGGATGGCTCGTCGACCCGTGCATCTACATCTTCCGCACCGGCCACGTCTTCGCCATGATCGCACTATAAGTCGATGACATCCCCGCAGCCTGCAATGATGCCGCATGGCTTGCATCGTTCAAGGCCAACTCGGAGGACGGTTCAAGACCAAGGACCCCGGCGAGACGGCGACCTCTCCCAACTACTCGGCATGCACATCACCCGCGATCGCTCGGCACGCACCATCTCGCTGGACCAATCCAAGTACCTGCGCGACATCCTCGCCAAGTACTGCATGACCGACTCTAAACCGTCGTCCCTTCTCATGGACCCCGGCTTCCTCGCCGGCCTCGCTCACATGACCTCGCCCCCTCTCACCGGCGTGGCCAAGGACGTCTACCCCAACCTCTTGGGCAGTCTCCAGTACGCGGCCGTTTCCATGCGCCCCGATGTCTCCACGGCGTTGAGCATCCTCGGCTCCGCCCAAGCCTCCCCCACTGACGCCCACTTGCAGGCTATGAAGAAGGTTCTTCGATACCTTCATGGCACCATCGAATCGCGCTTGACTTGGGGGGGGGGGGGGGGGGGGGGGGGGGGGGAGGGGGCACGGCCACAGTCTCCAACTCACAGGCTTTGCCGACGCTGACTGGGAAAACGACAGCAGCACCCGCAAGTCCCGTTCGGGATATCTCTTCACCCTCGGACGCGGGCCCATCAGTTACAAGTCCAAACAGCAGACTTGTGTGGCCCAATCCACGAGTGAAGCCGCGTACTGCTTTGCGGATGATGCCACCAAGGAGGGACTCCACCTCCGGCAACTTATGGGGGAGATCTTCAACGCCCCCATCACCGAAACCACCACCATCTGGGAGGACAACCAAAGCGCCATTGCGTACTCCCAAAATGCCTTGGTCAGCGAGAAGACCAAGCACATCGGTCTGAAGCGGCACTTCCTCAAAGACCACGTGGAGCAGGGAACCATCAAGTTGAGGTACCTCCCCACTAACCATATGGTGGCTGACATTTTAACCAAGCCCCTCCCATGACCTGCACTGACAAGACACCGAAGTGCAATCCTTGGAGGACAAGACCCAATGCAACGCTTCATCTCGTAGCTACCTTCAGGGGAGTGTTGTAAGTAATACCTTATATTTATTAGTTACAGATAGCTATTGTAAGCTATTCTAGATATGATTAGTACACGTCTAGATCGGACATACCGATAACATGGTTGATTCGGTACATAGTTGTCGCTAGGCTACAACTCTAACACTTATGTTGTCCCGACACCACACCTCGCGTTGGTTGTCTCTGTGACGGTCCCTTTTGCGTGACTTTGACTGTAACTAAGTATGCGTTAGCTACCGTCAATACTGATCGTGTGTGCACGATTTAACACACTATGCGAGTTTAGACTTTCATCATCAGCACATCCCTCCAAGGTAAAGTCAAATCGTGCGTGCCGAGGCTCGAAAACATAGTCAACCTGCTTCCAATCAATCGAACGTCTCGTTACATGTTTACGACTATGTCTATGCTTTGCATGACGACGACGACCTGCCACTGTTGCAGGTGTCGCGAATGTAGTCGATACAGATGTCGAACGTGTGTCGACGACTTCTGTCGCTAACAATATTTCATGACGAACAATAGATGTAGCTGGCTGCTCCAATTCGCTAGTAGAACAACCTTACCGCCATCACTGCTTCTTAGATGTCGCATCCACAGATGCTTTGCCCTTCAGGTCGGGGCACTGAAACAGTCGGTGCCCCTTCTTGTGGCACTTGAAACAAAGTTCCTCCTCCATGCGCCGCTTGCGCTCTTCAGGAGTCAACGCATTAGCGATAGCACTAAAATCAATTCGGCCAGAGTTTGACGAAGGTCGGCCAAGACCACCACCTTGACCTCCTCCACGTCCACAGCCACGACCACCACCATTGCTCTTCCAGATCTTAGAGGCTCCCACTAAAGGGTCGTCAAAGTTGCGCTTCGTGGTTGGTTGTCCTTGTGAGATGCTACTTTGGTTAGGCTAAGTTGGCAACCTTAGACTCATAGTAGCACCTAATCTCTGGATATAATTATACAACGTAGAGAGAATTAGTAAGATTGTCTTAGGAACATGGTTTCTTACAATCCGGGTGTGGCGTAAATCTGTTTTGTACCGGTCTTCTTCTGGGCCAGTAAGTCCCCGTCTTAAATATCCACGCCTCAGGTGCTCTAGAAACAGCCTTAGAACCTGTAGCTTGTGCTGTCTGCTAACTAAACCAAACTATTACTAGTGATACAGATTATATGAGATTATCTGTACCGTCTATCTGACCTTATCGCACAAGCTCTTAGAACTATCTGGAGACGAACTATCTAGAAGAGATACTGCTAGTAACTCTGTACTGTCGAGGGAAAATACGGCGATACAGTTGTACTGCCGTGATGACAATAAAAGAGTCACTGAATATCGCTAAGATATAGGTACCATTTAGAGGAAATAAATAATGTCAGATACTAGCACTTAGCTAAATGGCTAGGATATGACAGCACCCAAGAGCGCGTGAGCGGGGAGAAACACGCCTTCACCGTGCGCACGCCCGCCTTCAAGAACGGAAGCGGCTTCCAAGGTAAACCCCACGTTCGCTTCGCGCTGGAGTGGTGTACACCGATCACCGGCTTCACATGTGTGGAGCCCGACCCCCTTTCGATCATGCTATGCTCACCATCGATCCGACAATCAAATTCCTACAAGAGCTGGGATTCCGCTAACATCGACTCAATCCTAGCTCTTCTTCAATCTTGGCGTGGCGGCAACGTATTTGGCGAAATGGCGGATTCGTCGTACGTCCAAAGCAACACGTGCGCTGGGATATGCGACGGCTCGCGGCTAGTACGCGGGGATATGTCTTTCTACCTCCTGCAGGGCCCGACAAAACTCCGAACTAGTGTGCTCCCGTGGACGCCTACTTTCGTAAACGATTACACCTTCAGCCTCGTTTTTTGGGTTGAAAAGCCCGAGCGAAACCTTTATCCACCCTTTTTTCACGTCTGGAAGAATGTCCGCGGACCAAACGAAAGGGTCCCCGTCGACTTCCGCACGTTTCGGACTGATCGCAACGATGGCACAAGGTGGCAGGTCGCGGTCTCGCATTGCTCGTTGATTCACCTCTACGGCTCGCAAGCCTATGGGCTCGCAATCACTAGCAGGACCTTCGTCGATGACCCGTACCAAGGCCTAAGCGTCCTTGGATATCTTCCAGGCTCAGAAATGCAAGACGCGCTGAGCTATGTGGGCCAAAAGCTCTCTCTCAAAGGTGTGAACGAAGACACGGTGGGGATTCCGATCCGGCGGCCGCTTGACAATGTGGGCGAGATTGACCTTCAACTGTGTACTGCGACGCAATTTGCGGAGCTTGGCAATGGCGACTCAACGGCTTACATTATTTGTCTCACCTTCTATCAAATACCTGAAGAATGACCTTCCGGCATACGCTGAGTGTATGGAAGTTCCCTGGAAGTATTCTTCGTCCGGGGCTGCATGAGGGCTTTCTGGAAATCTTTGAGCCGCAATCTGAAACCGGCGGTATCCTCGACGTTGATGAGGACAATTCACCCCCGGAACTTGTGGAGAGCTCGATAGAGGTCAACCCCGCCGACGCCTTCAGTGTCAGCATTACGCTTTCTTTCTTCGACACGTAGTAACACACAATGCCACTCATCCAAACAAACCTGCGGTTGTCGGACACCAATCGGCCCGACGTAACCACCTACCTCCCACCGTGGAACTACCTATTTGGCTTCACCACGAGCATCCGAGAGAATAGCATTGGGAACACGGTAGAGGAACCACGGATGCTTACAATGGTTGACGTGAGCGGACTTGACATCAGACCCGGCACCCTTTTTCTCAGGTCAAAACAAAATGAGTGAAAGCGAGGCCGCCGTTCAGATCGAAAATACCTTGCTTGAGAAGTGGCGCGCACACGCGAAAAAACCCAAGCGCTTGCATGGGGATTCCTATTCTTTCTTCAAGGGACGTGCGGACATGGCGTTGTTCACCACCGTCGCACTGAGTCTCGGTGTGGGCTGTCTTAATCTCACGTACGGCATCGGGCAGCCTTCGGCTACCACCGGGGTTCCCGCCATCGTCAGCGGATGCCTTTCACTTCTCAGCGGGTCCGTGGCGGCTGTGAAACGGGACTCGAATGGCCTAACAAGGATGAGCGCCACAACGACTATTCATCACGTTTCGGCGAAGTCGTTCGTGATATCAACACGGAATGCACGCTCCGCCACCTGAATGAAGCCGAGTATACGTCGGAGGGGGAATTCATCCGCCATACGAGCAATGTTATGAGCAGGCTGGAGGAGAACGCTCCGAATATCCCCGGGTGCATCGAAATATCTTACTCTACCCCAAAATGAGTGGTGTCACCGAGGTACGGATTTACCGCAACACCGTCGACGAAGTTCCGGCGGAGTATACCGACGTCACCGCGGCGGTGCTCAACTCGTCGACGAAAAACCGCGCCACCGGCGTCAAACGGTACTTGGATGGCGTCACCACGGTAAGCGGGCTCGCGGGCGGGATCAACTACTTTTGGGTGGAGCTCATTGATGCCCGCGGCAACACGGCGGGTCCGCAGCCGGTCGGAGACGTGCATATCCGCCATTACCTCGACACGAAATTGGTGGAGCACGGAAACAACATAGTCGCCGAGGGCGATATAGTATTATTCAATGGGTCAAATTCCTACGCGAGATTAGCCGATATCGGTGAAGCGGGAGTGGACTACGGCGAGTTCGTCCGGTCGGGAACATGGTCGATGCCGTTTTGGATAAAACCGCTAGTCGATCCGTCCGAAGAGATCCGTTTTCTAGTCATGAGAGAGTTGGGTGTGGGATTACTAATTCTTTCAAACAAGCAGCTAATATCCTTCGCCTTTGACGACATCGAATTTAACCTTACGAAAGACACGTGGTATTTCTTCGCCTTGTCGGTGGATGATTACCGGTGGACGATACACACAAACGCAAACGGGTCTACTCTTATATCCACATCTTTGGGTGAGTGGAACAACTCGTCCCTAGATCCCGAAAGGATGTTCATTGGCGCGAACAACGGGTGGGGAACAACTCCCGATTCGCGCTTAGCTCGATTTTGGGATGGGTATGCGACAAAAGTAACAATCGACGACCGCCCGCTGACCGGGGAAGAGGCAACGGCGATATATAATTCGACAAACTGTGGCGGATAGCCTCTGAAAGCTAAACGCTAGCACAAATCTGTTCTTGTCTGTCTAGTTTTGTTGTTGCAAGATGGCAAAATGATGTTGTCGAGAGGCAATGGTGAAAGATGTTTCACTGCTGTACTTAAGCAGTAGATGTTGTAAGTGAACAAAGGAATTGTTAAAAGGTTCTGTCACCTCCCTCTACTGCACTGGGCTTAAATAGGTTTCTGCCCAGATTACTTACGCCTGCAAGCTACGCTTACGTGTCAGGCGTTGGGGCTGTCTAACCGTCGTCATCTGTCCTCGAGACGCGGCCTGCCTAGCATTGGGTTTCACGACGCGGCTCATTCTGCATCGAAGAGGTCGTTATGGCGCGTCATCTGGTTGGTTAGATTAATTATGCATATCTGTACGTACCGGGAGGTACTGGTCGTACTGTAGCATCAGCACCATTACATTATTGCAGTAGCGACGTACCCACGAGTATACGTCCATCCTGTGGAAAAACACGAATTGGTATCCGTAACGAGTACCTGTACAATGTCCTGCAATGTACTGTTGCATGATTGTACTCGTCACACTCGTACCCTCCCCCTCTTGACAGATCAATGAGGCCGCTGCGAGGCAAACCTTCGTGGTTCTTGGCTCCTTTACTGAAGCAGTTACTTGGACTCAGGAACGCGCGCTGGGTGAGCGTGCATGAAGTCGATGTACGCATAAGTCTTGGCAAATTTGTGCCATTGGGGCGTCTCCAAGAAATCTTGTAACGCAATCGTCCGGTGTACCTCGTTCAACCGGTGCCAGACATGTGGTATGTCGTCATCACTGCAGTGCGTCATGAAGAGCAGATATTTGCCTCGTCGTCCAGGTAGCGACTTGATGCACACAACAGAGATGTGCTAGACGTCGAATTCCTCATCGTCTCCGTCAGGTATAGTCACCGGGACAGATGGTCGTAGTGGAGCAGTAGCACAGGGTCATAAGTTGTTAACATGGAACACAGGATGTAAGCGGACTGTCGCTGGAAGTTTCAATCTGTAACTGTGTTTCCCAATCTGCTCCTCCACTGAAAAAGGGCCGAGCTGTCTGTCTCTGAGTTTTCGGTTTGGTTGTCCTCTCAGAAAAAGCTTTGTAGTGACGACTGACAGCTTGTCTCCCTTAGCGAATTGGGGCGTTGTAGACGGTTCTGTGCGCGCTTGCATCTCGTCCTTGTGTAGCTGTAACACTGAGCGTACCAGGGTTTGTGTACTTCCTGTAACAATCTCAACCGTTCTGTTGCGTCTTGCGAGACTGGAATCGATGGTCGCATGCTGAACAACATGTCAGGAGGCTCCTCAGGAGAAAAACCAAAGTTAGCCTCGAACGGTGTGTGCTCAATTCCGAGTGCACGTGAAGCGTTGTACGCAAATTCCACTTGCGGTAGAAGTGTCGTCCAATCATAGCCATCATAGCAACAGAAGCAACGAAGAAGCTGCTGAAATGTGTTGTTCACGCGCTCTGTCAAGCCGTCCGTTTCTGGATGTCGGCTAGAAGACATATTCAGACGCGTCCCAAGGCGTCTCCAGAGTGTCTGCCAGAAGGCACTGACGAATTTTGGGTCGCGGTCACTGATCAGCACACGGGGCAGTCCATGTAAACGGTAGACTACCTGTAAAAACAAAATTGCAGTTTCTTCGGCAGTAATAGACTCTGTACATGGCAGAAAACGGGCCATTCGAGTTAGATGGTCTACCACAATCAGCACATTGTTAAAGCCATTGCTCTTAGGCAAGTGTGTCAGGTAGTCAAGACCAACTGTGTGCCACGGTCTGGGTGGAACAGGCAATGGGTAAAGAGTCGCAGCCATCTGCGGTCGAATCTTTGCTCGTCGACACACGACGCAGCGTTCACAGAAATCTTTCACGTCTTGGCGGATTCGTTTCCACCAGAATCTGTCGAGTGCTTTAGCAAGAGTGCTAGCAACTCCTCTGTGACCAGCTGACGAACTTTCGTGCAGCTCTGTGATCAATCTCAGTCGGAGCTCAGAGTTCTGTGGTATACAGAGGCGATTGAGGCGCCAAAAGTACCCGTCTATGGCTTCTATCCGGCTGTCTTTTGTCCACTCACCATCGTCCCCATAAAACGCGTCTTGTGAGAACCCCTCGCGAATGAGATCAGCGAACTCACGGCTCAGCTGCAGCGCGTCAACAATCAATGAATTTAACTGTGCGTCTTCAAATAGCAGTTGGGACTTCCGTCGTAATTCTCGATCTGCCGGAACCTCGCCATCCCAAAATAAGGGTTCTGTGGCCTGAGGTACGAAGTCTGGACGCCGGCTTAACGGGTCAGTTTCGTTCAAAGCTCCCTTGCGATATGCAAGTGTCATCGAGCCCACAAACGGTTGCAAATCCCGCAGGTATCTTGCTTGCCGTTTGTTCAGCCTGTTGTTTGGTTGCCTGAGCATATGTCGCAGTGTGTCGTGGTCTGTTACGACAAGGAACTTAGAGCATCCTTCAAGATAGCACCTCCAATGCTTGACAGCTTCGCATACGGTCAAAGCTTCTAAGTCGTACGCAGAGTAAGTGTTACCACGCTCAGCTGGATTCAGCTTACGCGCCCAGTAAGAGATTGGTTGAAGACCTCCTCCTTGGTCTTGCAACAGGACTGCTGCAATCCCCACTGTTGAAGCATATGTAGCTACGGTGAACGTCGCGTCCGAGCCGACCTCCGGAAGGATTAGGCATGGCGCGGAAATGAGCCGTAACTTGAGAGTCTCAAAGGCTTCCAAACAGGCAGGCGTCAGCGTAACCTTCTGTGGCTGGGACTTCCGCAGTAAGTCCGTCAATGGAGCCGTAAGGTCGCTAAAATGATGTATGAATCTGGCGTAGAAGTTGCAGAACCGTACGAAACTGCGAACCTCCTTATGCGTCTTGGGCACTGGCCAGTCTGCAACGGCCTCGACTTTCTTTGTGGAAACCGAAATTTTACCGGCTGGTACAGTGTAGCCCATGTACTCCATCTCTTGCAGTCCGAAGAAGCATTTCTTTAGGCGTAATTTCAGCCCTTCCTCCTTGAACCGTTGTAGCACCTGTCGTAGGTGCTCCAGGTGCTCTTCCAGAGTTCGACTGTAGATACAGACGTCATCGAGGTAAACTGTCACGAACTTATGTAAAAAGTCGCGAAGAATGTCGTTCATCATCCTTTGCAAGGTTGCCGGCGCATTGCACAGGCCAAACGACATGGCGACCCATTCCATTAAGCCATCAGGAGTCTGAAAAGCCGTCTTGTGAACGTCTTGATCACGCACTCGAACTTGCCAGAATCCATGGGCGAGGTCGAGGTGTGTGTAAAAATTCGCGTCCTTAAGTTCGTCCAGAGTATCATCCACTCGCGGAAGTGGGTAAGCATCTTTACGCGTAACCTCATTAAGGCCACGGTAGTCAATGCACAGACGTAGCGAGCCATAAGCTTTCCGCACAAAAAGAATTGGCGAGCCGAACTCACTGTAGCTGGGACGGACCAAACCAGCCTCCACTGCGCTCTGCGGGTGACAATCTGTGCAGACGTTGACGTCGCATCGGGCCAAATGTTTCAATGGGATGATCCCACTGTCGGCTTACATGTGGAGAGTCGACAGGTTGCAGTAACTCCGGGAAGTCATCGAAGAGTAACGACCGAAAGTTGTCACGTTGTTCTGCAGTTAGATCCTCTCAAGTGTGAAAGTCTGTCGGTTGTTCAACGGCTGACGTAAGATCAATGACCTAAAATTCAGCATGACGTCCTCTGCTGCGGCGCGTCTTGCGCATGAGTTTCTGAACTTTCGTAGACGACAGGAGTAGACACTCAGGGCGTCGTTCCTCGAGTGTAGTCTCCACAGCTGTGCCGTCCATTAGTGTAAAAACCCTGGTTGTACCAAACTGTAAAGAGGCATGTTCGTCATCAAGCCATGGTAAACCCATGATTAAATCAGCTGTGCGTAAATCACGTAAGACGTAAAAAGTCCGGTGAAATTCGTGTCGAGCCAGCTCAAAAGTAACGTCACAGACTGTCGTAGAAGTGACTCGTTGTCCGTTGGCGAGTCGTACTGGGGTCTTAGTCACCGACTTCCGAGTCTGTAAAGCAAAGCGTCGTACGAAGTCCTCTGACACAAAATCAAGCGTCGCAGCGCAGTCCACTAATCCAGAAATTTGGTGTCCGCCATCATGAGTTTTCACAGTAAGCTCAGTTCGAATTAACGGTCGAGCTTCCGTGAGGTGAGTCAGTAGGGCTGTAGCTGGCGAAGAAATTTGTTGTAGCGTAGCGATGGACGCTACCGCGTTGTCTGAAGGTACAAGTACCGAGTCTGGTTGATCAGATGTTGTAGGTGCTGTTGCGTCGTTAAACGCACAATCTGCGTCGACTAACCACAGTTGTACAGGCCAAGGAGCTGGTGCAACCACCTCCTGTTGCGCTGGGTTCTCCAGTGACTGACGAGTAAAAAGCTGTGTCCTCGCTGGGAATTCTTGGTAGAGTTTCCAGTTCTTAGTCACTTGAGTAAATTTCGCCCATTTCGGTAGTACAAATACAGCCATCGTAGATGTCGGAGATGTTCGTCGACAATCTTCAAAATGCTGTGCAATATGCTTAGCTAACTCCCAGGGTGGATTGATGAATACCCGTTCTCCTGACAAGTCTCTCTGTAGAATCGAGTCACTCGGCGAACAGTGAGGTAGGTCACCGTGCGAGTTTAGACCTTCATCATCAGCACATCCCTCCAATGTGAAGTCGAATCGTGCATGCAGAGGGTTAAAGACTGAGTCAACCAGTTTACAATCAATTGAACGTCTGGTTACAGGTTTACGACTCTGTCTATGCTTAGTCTGACGTCGACGACCTGCTACTAGAGTTGCAGGTGTCGCGACTGTAGTCGATGGAGATGCCGAAGGTGCTTCGACGACCTATGTCGCTAACAGTGTCTCAGAACGAACACTAGATGTAGCCGGCTGCTCCTGTTCGCTACTAGAACAGCCTTGCCACCATCATTGCTTCTTAGATTCCATCGGTGCCTTGCCCTTCCGCTCCGGGCATTGGAACAGTCGGTGTCCCTTCTTGTGGCACTTGAAGCAAAGTCCTTCGTCCATGTGTCGCTTACGCTCCTCAGCTGTCATCGCATTTGCGAGTGTGTTAAAATCATCGCGGCCAGATGTTTGACCACGTCCACCATTGTTGCCGCCACCACGTCCACCATTGTTGCCGCCACCACGTCCACGTCCGCGGCCACGACCATGGCCACTTCTATTACGTTTCCAGATGTTAGAGGCTTCCTCGAGAGGGTCCTCAAGGTTGCGCTTGCGTGCATGCTGGGCAGATGGACCAGCAGCAGACCTCGTATTGCTGAGTTCCGGCGAGTCTGTGACGACGTCATTCAAAAAGTTTTGCAGCTCCACCAGCGTAATCTGGTACCCCCTCTGAGCTCGGTGTGACTTCGCATGGTTCTTCAACGTTCAACGAGTTCACTAAGCCGTCAATAAAGCGCACACACTGAACATCAGCTGACATGGGCTGACGAGAACGACGTAAATAGTCGTTGTATTGCTTAGTGTAGAACGCGTAACTCATCGTGTTGCTCTACGTAAAGCTGAACAAAGAGTTGATTGCGTCGTCCTTGATGTTAGGAAGAAATGTCGAGTTGCGTAACTCCGTAACAAGCTCGTTGTACGTAGCTGGAATTGGAGGCTGAGTTTTCCGGTTCAGCCACCACCCATTCAGATGTCCTGCGAATTGTGAAGTAACCCATATCACTGAGTCGTACGAATCTGGCGAAATCCCTAGCATGAGAAAACGCCGAAGCTGTGCTTCAAGCCAGTCCTCCAGTTCATTAGCGACACGACCACTATGACACGGTGAATTAATTGCAGCCTTCCGCTGGGTCTCCGTGAGGGTGACAGGTAGTCCAGCTAGATTGTGTGTAGGCATCGGCATTCCCACTCGTAAATCTGTAGGTCCCTCACCAGTCAATCGGTTGATGTGTCCGCGAATCAGCAGCCAGACAGGACCAGAGTCGACCGTCGTAAACCGGGAGTGCATGAAGAACTGTCTCGGGATAGACGTGTCGTCTTGTAGGACTGGAACGTGTTGGAGGACCGCTCGGAAAAAGAGTTCCCATTGAGTCACGTAGCCAAAGTGAAGTAACTCACTCTTGTGCTTCTCAGCACGAAGTAACCCCTTTTGAGCGGGCGTAAGGGTCATACCGTCAATGTTGATTGTTTCCGGGACGACGTAAGTGCCATCCGGATTAACTGTCGACTGTGCCAAAACAGCCTGCTCGACCTGAGCAAGTGTGCGTAAGTTGTTTGTAGCAAACATGACAAGAATAGAAGCTGAGTACACGTAGACGAGCTGTCGTCCTTGAGGTAGCGTAACGATAACATGTTCACCACTCAACAACGTGAAATCTTCTGGCGTCAAAACAAGACCGGTCTCCTCGTGTAACTCACGAACAGCAGCGTCGACATGCTCTTCGTTAGGTAAGACAGAGCCAGTTGGGAACCAAGTTTTACCAGAACGAGGCTCGCGTTGTAATACCAGCTTTAAGTCCGACGATTTAGTTCCTCCAACGAGAATTACCAACACCACGTAATGTCCTGGTCCTAGAGAAGCCATCTCAACTCAATCAAGCAACGTCGAGCGAATCAACGAGCAACGAAAGCGTGCGTCGACCAAAGAGCTCCGAAACCGGTGTGGCGGTTAGCCTCTGAAAGCTAAACGCTAGCACAAATCTGTTCTTGTCTGTCTAGTTTTGTTGTTGCAAGATGGCAAAATGATGTTGTCGAGAGGCAATGGTGAAAGATGTTTCACTGCTGTACTTAAGCAGTAGATGTTGTAAGTGAACAAAGGAATTGTTAAAAGGTTATGTCACCTCCCTCTACTGCACTGGGCTTAAATAGGTTTCTGCCCAGATTACTTACGCCTGCAAGCTACGCTTACGTGTCAGGCGTTGGGGCTGTCTAACCGTCGTCATCTGTCCTCGAGACGCGGCCTGCCTAGCATTGGGTTTCACGACGCGGCTCATTCTGCATCGAAGAGGTCGTTATGGCGCGTCATCTGGTTGGTTAGATTAATTATGCATATCTGTACGTACCGGGAGGTACTGGTCGTACTGTAGCATCAGCACCATTACATTATTGCAGTAGCGACGTACCCACGAGTATACGTCCATCCTGTGGAAAAACACGAATTGGTATCCGTAACGAGTACCTGTACAATGTCCTGCAATGAACTGTTGCAGGACTGTACTCGTCACAAAACCCTGCGGACTAGCCATGCTAAAAAATGTGACCATAACGGCCGGCCCTACCCTTATCGATAAAAATGTGACTTTTTTTCTCTTTGACCAGCAAATCGGGGTTGGTAACGTCGAAAAGCATATGGGATTTTAAAAGTGAACATTTATCGGTCTTTTACCGGAAAATGTGACGATAAATATGGGTTTTTGCGTCGTCGCGAAAATTGAAATTGCGGGCGGCGAAAACCGGCTGGGGAAAAAAATGTGACCATACCGCCCTTTTCTCCAACTCTCTTGTATCAATATTACGCTATAGGCCCGGTCAAAGAGTGGAAAGTAGGGTGATAAAAAAACGGGCGGCGGCGACTTCATGAATTTGGAACATTTTCCACGGTATCTCCAACAGCCCGGTATCACATGTCCGGGCTTGACATCGGCCACCATGCACGCCACCACCGGGTAGGCAGTGGTGCTATCGGCCGGCATGAGCGAGGTCTACGGGCAAAAGGCATTCAAAAAAAGTTATTTACGCCTTCTAGCGTTGCGGCAACACGCACGCGAGTCGCTACGCGGCTCGCAACTACGGCTCATTCCTTCCGCTCTCTCTCTCTCTCTCTCTCTCTCTCTCTCTCTCTCTCTCTCTCTCTCTCTCTCTCTCTCTCTCTCTCTCTCTCTCTCTCTCTCTCTCTCTCTCTCTCTCTCTCTCTCTCTCTCCCCCTCTCTCTCTCTGTCTCTCAGTTTCTCAGCTCGTCGATGTTAGTCGTAGCGATGCTCTTGATCCTAGCTGGTTTGACATCGTTCGGCATCATGCTTGGCATCTCTCGCGTCCTCTCCGATCTCAATTGTTCTCCTCGAAGAAAATTCTCCGTCTCTCGGCTTCTATTCACTCGTCCTTCAAAGTGTCGGAAACCGTTGTCGACGTGGTCACGCAGTTGAGATAGCTCAATCGAAAAAGTGTCAACTCGGTTACTTAGTCGTTGTAGCATCTCGGTGACGTGTACCGACATAGGCTCCATCGTGGGACTCGATCCTTCTCGCACTACATGTCTTCCACCATCTGTCGACGTCGGATGTGTCGGCCCAGAAGGCGCCCCCTCTGGTCGACCATCAACTTCATGTGGTAGTCTCTCTCCTGCTCGGTTAGACATCTTCGTCTCGTCTAGCTGTTTTGAGGCTCTGAAACCACGTGTGAGGTGCTACTTTGGTTAGGCTAAGTTGGCAACCTTAGACTAATAGTATAACCTAATCTCAGGATCTAATTATACAGCGTAGGAGAATTAATAAGATTGTCTTAGGAACAAGGTTTCTTACAATCTGGGTGTGGCGTAAATCTGGTCTGTACCGGTCTCTCCCGCTCTACTAGTAAGTCCCCGTCTTAAATATCCACACCTCATGTGTTCTAGAAACAGCCTTAGAACCTGTAGCTTGTGCTGTCTGCTAACTAAACCAAACTATTACTAGTGATACAGATTATCTGAGATTATTTGTACCGTTTATCTAACCTTATCGCACAATCTCTTAGAACTATCTAGAGACGAACTATCTAGAAGAGATACTGCTAGTAACTCTGTATTGTCGAGGGGAAATACGGCGATACAGTTGTACTGCCGTGATGACAATAAAAGAGTCACTGAATATCGCTAAGATATAGGTACTATTTAGAGGAAATGAATAATGTCAGATACTAGCACTTAGCTAAATGGGCAAGGATATGACACTCAAAAACGTATCCTACCGTCACTCAAGACAGTAAATAGATCCAAAGTACTACTAAAGTACTAATGACCCAATATATAGGGGATGGGTCGGTAGCTCGGATGAGCAACGCCGACCGTCTTCGCTCGGGGCTTGGCCTCCCCAAGAGCGATAGACTGGTGACCATAGGGCCCGTCGGACGACGGGCACCGATCACCTCTCCCCACCCGAGCCTCGCTCACCCAGGTCCGTGGATCCGTAGGCACTTCAGACGGTACACACTCCAAGGCGCAGCTTTCGCAAATTTGAATTCGGTTCACATGCCGGAATCTGCGCCACCCGCCTCACAAACACCTCGAGTACTACGCCGAATACTACGACACCCGTACGTGTCAAATAGATTACAAAAAGCCCCTCCCCACGGGGCCGGCGCACCACCGCGCCCCCCCCCGATCGTCCGGACGTCCAAACCCAACGCCCGCGACAAACAAACCCAGGTCCCATCGGGCCTGGTCGTGTGCCGCCAACACACGCTGGCCACTCCAACCCCACATTCCACCCACATCCACAACCTCCGTAACGCTTCCATTACAACCTACCTGCCGACCACCATGTCTCTGCCTTCTAACCTCCCGGACTCTTACAAACATGTCCTCCTCCAAGACCGCCCAACACCCCTCTTCGCGGACGACCATATCGGTCCCCGACACCGCCTGGTGGGTCACCCACTCGCACCCTTCCTGACGGCTCCACAGCTCGCAACTGTCGAACGCGGACGGGGCACGCCCCTGGAACCCACACCGGGCACAGGGTTTCACACGCCACTGGTCCTCACTGCTCCGTTGAATGCTCCCGACCTCGGAAGGGCCGTTGACCTATCTGCTCGCTTGATCGACTCCTACCTACTAATAGGCCAGTACTCCACCGCCCCCCTGACCTTGCCAACTTTTGGCTCCACGGTGTGTTCCTCCCGGACACACCATCCTCGTCACACTTGCTCATCTGCGCATGCTCTCTCGCTCGGCGCTAGCTCCTCGAAAAAGTTCACAGGATATCCCGGCCCGTGCGAGAAAGATAATCGATCGGGAACTCGCCCATCGTGCTCGTTGGACGGCCTCCGTCACCCGCACCCCACACCCCGCCATGCCTCAGCACCTCGACCGCACTCCCCTACCTGTCGAACTCTCGTATGGGCACCAGGAAGTCCGCTTGGACATACCCACCTCCTGCACAGCGGTTGGCCTGCTGTATCAGCTCGCTTCACGCCAGCGTAAACTCCCGTCGGGAGGTCCCACACCGCCTAGCGCCGCCTCGAACCCTCACCTTACGTCCACACTTAGACAGCATGAAATTCAGATTATCCGAGCAGTCACCGTTCCCGCAATATCAGGCCGCCGCGTGAAAATTAGCTCCCCCCTGCTCACTCATCTCTCCGGCCCAGACGTCGTTCCCCTGATACAGGCCCTCCTTCTCGATCGATTCGCCACGGAACTCACTCACCCCTGGAGCGCCAACGCCACCACTCCGACCCCCCGTATGGAGGACCTCCCGGAACCAGCCCAACTTCTACTCCAGATCGCCGACGCCCTCCAACCTACACGCAAGCCTACCCTGGTCGAGAACGACCCATCCTCCTTTTGGAAGAATATCCTCCACCCCTCCCATAACCCAGTTGTTTCACAATCAGGCCATGTACATTTTCACGCCACACTACAAAATGCTATTCACACAGTAACCCCCCCCCCCAAAACTACACAATCACCATCACACCACCCCCTCTCAGGTTCCAGCCAGGCACCTCTTGGGCTGACACCTGCCTTACCACAGTCCTCATCCAATCCCCCCATCCACTTCCCCTTCCTTGCCCCATGCCTAACGGCTCCACTCCTAGCTCACACTGGCTATCCACCCTCCTCCATCAAACAGCTTCTGAATACGCACACACTCACACACACTCCCACCAACCCTCGCCCTCCACTTTCGACATCACACGCCACGCCTCCCTCAAAAAATTCCCTGACGGCTCATACTTCCGCTCCCACCCCTCCCCCTCCCCCCACATCGCCACTAGCATCCAAATCTCCCTCAGCCATACCATGTACTGCATCCTCATCTCCACCAACGGCACCGCCACCATTCCCCTTCCCCACACCTACATTCACCGCGGCACCCTCACACACACCACGTGCTCCCTATACATCACACCCCACCACTACTCCACCTTCGGTAGGTCCCGCATCACGGACCCTATCTTCACTACCACCCCATCCCCCCCTCAGCTCACCCTAACAAAACACAAATCCCTTCTTCGCAACCCCCCATCTCTTCTACTCGAATGGACTGGTCACATGCATGCCACCAACACCTACGAGACCTGGCAACATGAACCCGCGGATGGCTCCCTGCTGGACTCCACCGACGATATCCCCCTCT
>JAPMLY010002629.1:0-7500 GCA_026401115.1 Tetraselmis chui
CTTGAACTGGGTTTTGGGGGCGGCGGACGAGAATGTCCGGACGCTGTAGGGCGCGTGGGGCGCTGTGGGGCGCGTTGGAGTGTGCGGGGCCTAGAGAGAAAGAGGTCGTTTTGTAAGTATTGGGGTTTTGTTAGAGTTGGGAACGGATAGTTACACGGAGGTCGTGCCGGCCCCACAAGGGGGGCCGGCTGTGGTGACTAGAGAAGTGTGTGGAGAGAGATGGCGGCCGGCGAAGGCACCGGCAAGGCCGGCCGACCGCCACTAATAGGGAATAGAGTACCGCTAATAGCATAACACTAAGTACTAGAATGACAAATAGCTACCTTGTACATAAGTACTATGCAACGGGATGCTAGTGCTAACACCCCCCCTCAAGGTAGCCGAGGTCTTGACGTCGTCCTAGCTTGCGTTGAGGAAGGTGTCATCTTGGTAGAAGGTGTAGTGCTTGTAGCGTGTGTCTCCGGCCGGGTAGGTGTAGCGACATGCGCTCACAAGAACGTGCCGCTACCGGCGAGTTGCCGATATGAAGCAGTTCCGAATGTACTGTGTAATGTACTATTGTGACATGTAGCGGGAAAAACTGTCCACGGGAGAATTAGCCGACGCATGAGAGCGACCGGCGAGGAAGAAGCACAGCCAACAAGGCCGTTAGGAGCGTGTAGGCACGCAAAAAACATAGACGGGCGCTCGTGTTGACTCCCCCTTTCTCGCCGTGGGAAAGTTAAGCTCCTCGCTAAGTAAGGTGAGCGTTGCGGCATTGCCTCGGGAAAAAACAATAACAGTACTAATTAAAGTACTGAAAGGCTAGGTGAGACTGAAAGTTGGGTGGGGCGAACGTGGCGCCGGGCGCTTTACACACGCTCTTCTCCTTTTTACGTGGGAGATGGTAGGACAGTCGCGGACAACCAGCTCGAAGGCGAAGCGTGGGGTCGGTGGGGCGATGAATTACTAGCGTGGCGCCGAGCGCTTTACACACGCTCTACTCTTTTTTACGTGGGAGTAGATAGGACTAGCGTGGCGCCGAGCGCTTTACACACGCTCTTTTCTAGTGTAACTTGGTGGAGGGCCCATAACATGTTAGAGTTGGGAACGGATAGTTACACGGAGGTCGTGCCGGCCCCACAAGGGGGGCCGGCTGTGGTGACTAGAGAAGTGTGTGGAGAGAGATGGCGGCCGGCGAAGGCACCGGCAAGGCCGGCCGACCGCCACTAATAGGGAATAGAGTACCGCTAATAGCATAACACTAAGTACTAGAATGACAAATAGCTACCTTGTACATAAGTACTATGCAACGGGATGCTAGTGCTAACAGGTTTTTCCATAATTGATGTACTTTTGCAGTGTTTCGTAATTGTTGGGTTTTGGTTGGCGCAGAGCTCTCAGGGAGACAAAATTCAATTTTTAAAAGCCGCGTCTTTGTGTGTGTACCGTCTGAGGGGTTTACGGATCCAATGGCTCGGGTGAGCGAGGCTCGGAGGAGAAAGAAGTGGATGTATCCCGTTGTTCAGTGGGTCCAGTGTCCACCAATCCGTCGCTCATGTTGTGGCCAAACCCGGAGCGAAGATGGCCGGGATAGTTTTTTCGAGCACCGACCCATCCTTGGGTGTCGTGGTCAGTAGTACTTAAGCAATACTTTGGAATTAATGATGGTGTAAAGTGACGGTAGGATATCTTCTTCTGTCCCATGTTAACTTCCTTGCATGTTGATTCACGTTAAACTCTATCCCACCACCCCTTGATTTAGGGATGCGTTTCCACTTCCTTGCCCCCGTCGCAAAGAAGTCGCCCACGGCGCGCCTCTTTCAAGCACAGCCGAAGGCACTATTGATGCCCGTGCCTATACATCAAACGCCAGACTCAATGGCGCCAACCCGTCACCTAATTCGCAGCCAATGTTATCACTGGACATGCCACCCGAGGTCCATTTCGCCTCCTTGTCCTTCCTTGCGTTTGTTCATTTCCTTTTTTATATTCTTCCTCAACCCCCCCCCCCCCCCCCCCCCCCCCCCCCCGAGTTGTTCATTCCTTGTTCATTATTTGACATTGCCTCTCCATATAAACGCAGTTCGAGTAAGATTGGGAAGTTGAAGTCGATCATTGTTGTGAAGCATGCATCTTACCATTTGGTTGTATTTAAGGTGTGCTCTCGCTCATTGACTTGTGCTACCTTCGAAGAGTATTCGCGTTACTTGTCGTTGCGACTGGACAACATTCCGACCCAACCAATTCAACTATTATGAAAATGCGCCGAATTTGGATGGGTAGATTATTAGAGTTGGGATCGGATAGTTACACGGAGGTCGTGCCGGCCCCACCAGGGGGCCGGTTGTGGTGACAAGAGAAGTGAGAGGAGAGAGATGGCGGCCGGCGAAGGTACCGGCAGAGCCGGGCGACCGCCGCTAATAGGGAATAGAGTACCGCTAATAAAATAACACTAAGTACCAGGATGACAAATAGCTACCTTGTACATAAGCACTATGCAACGGGATGCTAGTGCTAACACCCCCCCTCAAGGTAGCCGAGGTCTTGACGTCGTCCTAGCTTGCGTCGAGGAAGGTGCCGTCTTGGTCGAAGGTGTAGTGCTTGTAGCGTGTGTCTCAAGCCGGGTAGGTATAGCGACATGCCCTCACAAGAACGTGCCGCTACCGGCGAGTTACCGATAAGAAGCGGTTCCAAATGTAGTGCGTAATGTACTATTGTGACATGTAGCGGGAAAAACTGTCCACGGGCGAATTAGCCGACGCATGAGAGCGACTGGCGAGGAAGAAGCAAAGCCAACAAGGCCGTTAGGAGCGTGTAGGCACGCACAAGCATAGACGGGCGCTCGTGTTGACTCCCCCCTTTCGCCGTGGGAAAGTTAAGCTCCTCCCTAAGTTAGGTGAGCGTTGCGGCGTTGCCTCGGGAAAAAAAGTAACAATAATGATTCAAGTACCCATGGGCCGAATTTTCGCGGGTCGGTCTTTAAAATCCAAATCCGGTCGAGAGCATCGGTACGGTGAAGGCTAGGTAAGATTGGAAGCTGGGTAGGGCGAGCGTGGCGCCGGGCGCTTTACACACGCTCTTCTCCTTTGTCGTGGGAGATGATAGGACAGTCGCGGACAACCAGCTCGAAGGCGAAGCGTGGTGTCGGATGGACGATGAGTTACTAGCGTGGCGCCGAGCGCTTTACACACGCTCTACTCTTTTTTACGTGGGAGTAGGTAGGACTAGCGTGGCGCCGAGCGCTTTACACCCGCTCTTCTCTAGTGTAACTTGGTGGAGGGCCCATAACCTGTTAGAGTTGGGATCGGATAGTTACACGGAGGTCGTGGCAGCCCCACAAGGGGGCCGGTTGTGGTGACTAGAGAAGTGAGAGGAGAGAGATGGCGGCCGGCGAAGGCACCGGCAGGGCCGGCCGACCGCCGCTAATAGGGAATAGAGTACCGCTAATAGAATAACACTAAGTACTAGGATGATGAATAGGTACCTGTTAATCCATGTACACACGGAATGGCATGAAGGGGGATAGAACCGCCGCTTCCCGGAACGGAGGTGTACGCTTTATCCAAGTACCGCCAAAGTCGGTACCCGATAGGAACATATTGTGTATATGAACCCATCGCATCGCATCGCGACTGAGCGGCGAACACCTATAGCGAACACCTATAGGTGGAGGGCCAAGACTCCCCCGGAGTGTAGCGTACACATGTGTCCATTAGAAGTCCTACGGAGGGATATGTAAACACTCCCCCTTAATGGACAAACTCCGGCCGGTGCCCTAGTAAACCCCACGTAAACGCGGAGGGCCCATAACCTGTTAATCCATGTACACACGGAATGGCATGAAGGGGGATAGAACCGCCGCTTCCCGGAACGGAGGTGTACGCTTTATCCAAGTACCGCCAAAGTCGGTACCCGATAGGAACATATTGTGTATATGAACCCATCGCATCGCATCGCGACTGAGCGGCGAACACCTATAGCGAACACCTATAGGTGGAGGGCCAAGACTCCCCCGGAGTGTAGCGTACACATGTGTCCATTAGAAGTCCTACGGAGGGATATGTAAACAGTACCTTCTACATAAGCACTTGGCAACGGGATGCTAGTGCTAACATAGATGACGAGGGACGGGTAATAGGATCTGCAGTGAAAGATTCGCATAGCATTGTTGCATGGACTCACAACGTAGGTCACACCTCGAAACGCAGCTGCTCAAAACCACTGCCCAAGCTGCAAAAGTTCATATGCTAAATCATTTAAAGTCTTCCTAAAACAATTCATATTTCGTTCAAATCTAAAATATCAAAATGCTATGCACTTTGCAAACTGTGTTTGTTAGTTAACTCGCGCGAGGTGGCTTCTGAAGGTGTGCGAGCAGCCAACGTCACAGCACATGTACAATTATGAAAGAATCCAACCAATGCAAACGACTGAACGATGCGTTTGTTCCTTCTTGCGCCGCAGAACGGCGAAGAGACGCGACTCATTTAATGGCAACTAGTTAAAACAACGGCCTTTGAAAGGTCAGCTCAAAATCATGTGAAATGTTGCATGTGCTATATACTCCTCCGGTGTGGCGCACGTGGCAAACGCACCCACTGTCGCCACGCATCCATACATGCAGACCCTACCGATGGTACTCTAAACCCTTAAACTCGCGCCGCCCCCTGCCCACTAGTACCTCGGGCGATTCTCTGGCTGTGAGTAGCGCACCGAAACTCAGGCGCACACGAAGGAACCGCCAGATGTTCTGACTCGATGGCGTAACTCGATCCGACTCGACGATTCGACGCTCGTAATTATGAGGCCGCGAGGGAAGTGGGCGCGGCGGCGGCGGCCGATTCGTACGCGTTGACGCACGCCGCTACGCTCTTATTCCACAGCTCGGCCAGCGATGCGAGCGTGAGCGGGGCGGTGGTGGTACCCGCGGCGCGCTCAAAGCTGGTGCGGGCGGCGACGGCAGCGCGGGAGAGGCCGGATACGCCGGCGGCGGCGTAGATGATGGAGGGCGGGCGCGTGGGGTAGCGCGCGGTGTCGACCCGCATCGAAAGGTTCTTCCAACTCGCGCCGCCGCCCTTTCCCCCATCCGCCGTCTGCTCCAGCTGCAACTCCACCACCACCTCCTCGCATCGACTGTCCGGCTGCTTCGGCGCCAGGCGGGCGACCTGCAGTCACAACGCCGCAAAGCGGTCGACGCGTCAGTACTCATTACTGAATACCCGTGAAAAAGATTCATATCAATCATATTTCTTTCTAAATTATTACGGGCAAGGTTGTTTCGTGTTCGTTGCAAATGCTGACACATAATTGTGACACGCCCTCAGGGACTGATATACAATGACAGGGGAGGCAATGAAACTACCATTTCTGAGCACAATACTCTTAATTTGTTTAAAAAGTACGAGCCATCATTATTGCCAGTCACTGGACTCATCAAACACAAGTGCGCCGAACTGGACTGAGCAGTGGGAAAGCATGAGTGGACACGGCAGAGCTGAGCCACAGTGAACCAAGCTCGGCTTGCCCCAGTGAGGGTGAACATCACTGAGCTGCATGAAGTAAGGGATACAACACAGAGCCGTTCTGAACAGCTCGATGGAAATGAACTGAACCAAACCAACTTGAGCTGAAGTGAGCCACAACCCCTACCGCCTCCCCAACACGCCCCTTTCTGATTTACTGCCATGAAATGGTGACTCCCAATCGATTGCCATCGCCAGCTTCGACACCCGTACACGCGCAGGACACCAGACTACGTACCTCGCACCAACATGCGTTGGCTAACTTGCAAACAAAACTATTGTCATGTGTCATTTTCAAAAAAATGAAAAACCCGAGTTGTCAAAACGTTCTATTACATCGTAAACTTTGCGACCCTAGCGTCAGTCTTTCCAGATAGTTTTTTGGTTCACTGTTCTGTTCGCATGTCTATGGAGCTGCATGCAGCTCAAGTGACACAGACTGTAACGCAATTTCGAACCACACATTGAATGTACACGTCACAAACCCGGGCCACTCCTCGCCTTCATCATCAAAATATACACCGCCTAGTTTTTGTCATCCAAGCGAATGCGCACTCGCAACCACTTATTTAGACACCGCAAAAAAGGTTAGTTACGATGAAATAAACCAGTAGACTTAATAATTCGCGTCCGTATTTGTGCTCAATTGGCAGTGCCCCCCCCCCCCCCCTTTCAAAAAAATTTCTTTCAATTCTAAATAAACAATCAAATGAATCCTACCTTGCCCAGCCGTTTCTGCACTTCCGCGCACTCCGCTTGGATGGCCTCCAGTCGGCGCTTTGTGGCCGCCGAGGGCTGCGGCAGCTGTCGCTCCTGTTGCTGCGCGCCCACGGCGTCAAAGGCGCTGGTGGGGGTGGAGGGCTGCGCGGTGGGGGGCGGGGCGAAGGGAGGATACGCCGCGCCGCCCTCCGCCTTCAAAAAGAAAGAGTCGTCGTAGCCCTCCACGCTGCACACCGCCGCCACTTGGGACTCGATGATGCCGCCCGCTGCAGCGCCGCCACTCAACGGTTAGTCCCCACATCATCAGTTCTGGGATATAGGTTTTAGGGTACTAGGGTTTTCAACAACATTTTGGTGAGGATAAAATGACTCGAGAAGAGACAAAAGTCATATTTCCTATCGAAACACGGTCAAACAACAAAATATATTCTTTGGCAAAAAACACATATGAACGCACATCTTGACCATCAGAAAGGACATTCTCAAACCCTAAACAATGAAACTGAAATCCAAAAATGACAGAAACCCTAAACTCGACCCTAAGGCCGCTTCGTAGGTGACTTGCAGCGAGTGCGGAGCGAGGCACACTCACAACTAAGCAAAGAAGGGTATTATTGTAGAAAGACGCCTTTCGAAATAATATGGCTGTCGACATACCTTAATCAACTCTTGCAGAATGCCCGGTTTCGATCAATTCCACAAACAGCCCTAAACACAGTCCCTCACAACCCAAGCATACGGAAACCCCATAACCCTGCAGTCACATAGTCAATGGGGTGTGGTGTTGGAAAGGGGGGGGGGGGGGGGGGGGGGGGGGGGGGGGGCAGTAAACCCTAAATAATACCCTGCTTAACAACAACAAGCCGGACCTGGATACGACAACGACCATTCAAAACGACAGCGGCGCATTCGTAGGGCTTCATTCAGGGCATAACTGCATGTTTATATCTCAAGTAGATTGCAATACAGGGCTTTTCCTGTAGGGTTATTAATGACAGCTTAGGGTTTCGATATTTTGGGTTTAATTGTGTAAGTAAAGATGTGTTCGCACCCGTGGTGGCGCTGTGGGTGGACGCCACGGAGTCGGCCGGGCCTGCGGGGCTGCCCCCCCCGGCTCCCCCCCGCGCCATCATCACCGGCGGCGCCTCCAGCCTGTCCTCCTCCGCAGCCGCGGCCATCGCGCGCCGCACCGCCCCGCCCACCTCGCGCAGCGAATCGCCCGTCGCGTACGTCAGCACGTCCATCAGCTTGTCCATCCCGGGCCGCCCAGGCGCCA
>JAPMLY010002629.1:12500-41315 GCA_026401115.1 Tetraselmis chui
TAAGTTTCAAAACAGAGACGAGGGGGGTTCAGCTCATCCACATTCCACAATGAGAATCACAAAAGAAAATAGACCGATTGCTTATTACCCGTCCTCAATCATTCACTTTCATCCGGTTCATTATTCGATACATCGCGTACACACCTTTCCCTCTCAACCATGGACGGATCGTATAGTATGCGTGCTTCAAACTTGAGACATACAAGTGACGCTGAACAAGTGTAGACGGACACTAACAATCATAACAGCAGAACAACACTGGCAAAAGCTAGATTGGGAGCATCAAGTGGCCTATTAAGATTCAATTGCACTCCCTATCATCGGCATATATTGACTTGACTTTCCTTGGCGCTTGTGGGCGGATAGGAGAGAGGTGAAGGGAAAGAGTTTTGCAGGTTTTACCATTGTATCCATGGGTGGCAATTTTATTCTAAAAACCTGCCAAATAATATCCCGTATAAAGGAGTTGGGAAAAAGGCATCACCATCGGTTGCTGCATCATCCCTCCGCCATGCTGGTGCTGTTGGGGCTGCTGCATGGGCTGCGACATGAGAGGCTGTGGCACCTGACCAGAAACAAGTATGCACACGCACACACGCACATACGCACACACACACACACACACACACACACACACACACACACACACACACACACACACACACACACACACACCACAAGGTAAGAGGTATCATGTTAGGTGGTGACGAATTGTTTTCTGTGCGGTGAACATCATAGATATGGTCTGAAAATTGAGGTGCGCAAGCATGAGTATTCCCAAGCAACGATGTAACCCCCTCACGCACCTGCTGCTGTTGTTGCTGCGGAAGAAGCTGTGGGCTTATCCTCTGCTGAGGCTGCTGCTGATTGAACTGCTGATAGTACTGCTGCTGCTGCTGCTGCGGTTGGGCCTGCTGCTGTGAAACATCTTGAATATACTGCTGCTGTGGCTGCTGCTGTCCCAGCAACATACTCATCTGCGATACAGTTCGACACAGTGCCTCAGTAAAAAATCATCAAAATTACGGAATAAATTCATCATCGCACACGTGCGCTCGAACACACACACACACACACACACACACACACACACACACACACACACACACACACATTCACACACACACACACACACACACACACACAAGAGTAGCACTTCAGGGCGTACCGGGTCATCCCCTCCGCCGCCCCCTCCGCCGGCATTGCTGAACAGCAGCTCCGTTGCCATATCAGCAAAAAAGTCTCCATCCCCACCGCCCCCTCCGCCACCGCCTCCGCCCATCATGTCCACCATGGACAGCTCCGCGCTCGCTACTGGCTGCTGCTGCATCTGAAACTACACCCGGGCAATGGAAGATCAGCATTCCACTCCGTTTGTAATCAAACACAGTCTATCCACCAGTCGGATCTCAGCATAGGTGGAATTAGAGGGACAAGGCGCTGCCACTAACCTGCTGTTGTTGAGGCTGATGTTGCTGCTGCCCGTACATGCCACCTTGATTGTTAAACTGCATTTGCTGCCCGGGGATTTGCATTTGCATTTGCTGCGATGACTGCGTCGGCATCGTCCTGAAACGTAACCCGCACAGAGTCGTTCCTATTTATGCTCTGCACTGAAATCTTTCGGACAAATAGGGAAACAAAAACAGTAGAGAGGGAAAGAGAGAGAGAGGAGGAGGAGGAGGAGGAGGAGGAGGAGGGGGGGGCGCACATGGACATGCTGCTGATTCCAGGAGTTTCCATCATCCCCTGGGGCATCACCATGTTGTTGTTTATCATCCCCTGCCCGCCTCCCCCGCCCATCATCATCCCTTGACTCGTTTGCATCCCCTGTGCTTGACCAAGCAGCGCGTTCTGCTGCTGCTGCTGTTGTTGCTGTGGATTGAAGACCATGCCACCTTGCTGCTGCCCGTTGAATTGCATACCGCCTTGCTGAAGTTGCTGCTGTTGCCTCATTTGGAGCTGCTTATTTGGAGACACGCACGCACACATACGCACACACATACGCGCGAGAATGCTTCAGAAGGCAATGCAGCCACATACACATGATACGAACAGCACGAGGAAGGCCAGTGGCATGGGGGGGGGGGGGGGGGGGGGGGGGGGGGGGGGGGGGGGGGGGTCCGTGCATCACCTGTTGTTGCATTTGTGGCGTCATCCCCTGCTGCACCTGTCCTCCCATGGGCTGCCCCTGCGCCCCACCAAGCATCCCCTGCTGCATCCCAAGCCCCTGCTGCTGCATGGCAGGCGCCATTCCTTGCTGCTGCATGCCGGACGCCATCGGTGCCTGACCTGCTCCTCCAAACCGTACAAGAAAAACATAGGCCGAAATGCGGGACAAGGTCAAACTCAAACAAATAAACAGAAAAAAAACAAATAAATTCGAGCAACAGATGTATACTTGCGAATAACAACAAATCAGGGCGCTTAGATTGGGAGAGCGGTCTACCTGGCTGGTTTTGCTGCCTCCCTTGTGCCAGGAATAAGTTCGCCTGCGCGAGAAAAATATGACGTCACATTAGCACCAGCGACGCGCGAGGGAGGCGAGGCGTCGGGGGCGGCGAGAACAGCAAAGAGGAGAATCGCGCACCTGTTGCAGCCGGCGCGCGATTTTGTGGAAGTATTGCTCCTGCGTTGCCATTTCAGTAAGCGTCGTGTTAGCATAAATGAATCGACGAAAGCATGCATTGACACGCTATGCTCGTGCGGGGCGGGGTCAAGGTGCGGCGTAAGAGCGATTTATGAAGACGGAGTGACGGAATGCGCGGGAAAAAAATAATGACTCACCTCGCTTCCGCCCGCATCATTAAACGCCTTTTCCTCTAGCTGTGACGCCAGCTGACGGAGATCGGCCTCTGGTTGTCCCGTCAGAGTCTGTAACTTGCTAGTGCTGTTCAAAAATAATGGAAATAATGGGGGTTAGAGACCAGCAGTGTCTGGCAGAGAGAGGTGAGTCAGAGCAAGGTCCGTGGGCGGCACTGGTACAGGCGGGACCGCACATTTTCAACACGGTATCTCGCCGCCGCTCAATCGTGAGTTCCGGCATCTTGTCAAAAAAACAACAACAACGACAGGCTCCCTTTCACAGTCCCCTGGAACCCTTGGCCGTCAAGCAAGCTCGCCGCGCCGCCTATCGTGCAACGGGTGCGGGCTTGAGTAGGGTCAGGACTGTGTCAGCCGACCAGCGTTGCTGAGGGTGCAACCTAGCAAACAGCTAGCGATATCAGTACATAGCGCTGTATTGCTATCGAGAAGGGCACATATATCATGGATCGCATATACATAGCGATCGTTCATGATGTAAGCAAACGATACATAGCGTCCCTCGGCATATGACGTTTTATTGTACGTTGTGGTCAGAACAGTCGCTAATCCATCGAGGATAGCGAAAAATTGCGGCGTGGGTGGTACAATTTAGTGAGATCCATACTTTGAAAAAGTACTACTGGTACCCTGTACCCGTTCAGATAAAATCAACGCGCGCATAATATATTGCTGCAACTTTTAGAAAACGCGATTGAAAAACAATGAAATTTAAAAACGCGGACAGAGATTTCGGTGTGGATTGGGTGTTTCACGAAGCGGGTGCGCGTTTTCTGGGATAAAACGGCAGAAAATTCACCGTCATATATCGTAAGTACTGTCATTTAGCACTGTGTAGAAGCTCAGTCATTTAGCAAATTTGTAGATGAGGTCGTTATTATCCGTCAGAAAACGGCGCCGTTTTGGGGTAACGGCTGGTGCGGGGTGATGTGGTTGGGTGAAGACCGACGGCTCGTCGACGCGGCCGGTGAGGGGGTGCCGGGGTGGATGCGAGTGACGACCGGATATGGAATGAATTGCTTTGTAGTTTTGAGAAATGAATAAGTGATCAACAAGGAGCAAAAGAAGACAAGAATGTAATGTCAACATAAGCAGATAATACAAGCAGCAAATCCCGGGTGCGAGGAGCCGGGGACATATCAGTGGTGACCATAGTTATTGAACTACTGACTTGCTGGATGAATGCAGAAAACGGAAGGACTAGCCGACGGCGGCAGAAAATATCTAGTCATCAGAGTAGACATCAGAGGTAATACCTAAGAGCCACAGTCAAGGAATGATATACCCTCCGAAAGGGGCACACCACGGGAACGCGAAATCGCGCATCCTGCCGAAACTTCAGTACTACTGCTAATTATCCTACCAAATCGACATTGCGTCAGCGAAAATTCAGTGCGCGTGATGAGCACTAAGCATCACTGCTGCCAGTGACGAGAGTGATGTCGGACAGAGACTTGGCTGCTTTCTTTTCGATGGAAATTCAATCAAGCGAGAGACAACAAAACACTTCAAAGTGGTCCGTTTCCGACACAAAGACGGCCCTATACACAGTGGCTTATCATTGGAGGCATAAGATACCAAAGCGTCCGCTCCGTGTGGAGCCGAGTGTTACAGCACAAAACTTTCAATTCTAAATAGTCGCCGAAAGATGGTAATCGAGCGGTATCTGCAAGGTTTTGCGGCGTGAACACGCACACGCTTCCTTGTTTCATACTTTCATTACTGGTATCGCTAAAAGCACGACGGAAGCACTAAAAGGAACGAGAAAGATAGCGGTTTGGGTACGCAGGGGCGCTTAAACCAGTGACCAGCCAAATTTCAAAGCCGAGAAGGGATAGCAGACAAAAATTCGAGTTTTAGGTATGCTGAGTTCAACGTGCGGAGCGTGAGGGAGGCTGGGAGGGTGCTGAGCACGGGATCGGGCGACCGGCTCCATGGATGCCAACATCTTTATCATTCACGTACGAGTCGTGCTGAGATAGTATATTAGAGCACAGCACAACAGTGCAAAGGCCCTCAGGACTCCCGCCCGCACCTTATCGGCAAAAGACGGCTTGTCAAGCTTTGGCAGGATAATCCCACGACAAACGCAATAAGCGGGGAGCGAGCTCGCCGTATAGCAATGCACGGTGTTGGAGCCCGAGGAACAGGAAGGCATGCCACAGCATCAGCACTGCCTTCCTGAAAAGCGTCGCGGAGATAAGAACCCAGAGTGCCATGAAGAGCAGCAGAAAGACGTTGCATGAATTCTCGTCGCACATCCCCCAAAAAACGCCGAAACGGAAGAGAAGTAGATCGACGAACAAAATGCTGCATACGGACATAACTGTCAGAGCGCAAGGAACGAGAGTCAGCGGCCCCCATGCCAGGGAAGCGACGTACAGCCACCAAAATAGCCAAGCGATCGACCAACTCAGCCGCCATCGGCGCCAACCGGCCCCCATCCTCCATGGCGAAGGGGTAGTAGTCATGGACCGACTGAACCGAAGGCGTGCCAAGCAAAGCGGAAGTGCGGAGGTCCGCATCAAGTTTGCCTTGCTGAGCTCCCAATGCAAGGCTGCCAGGGAGTGGAAGGCGAGCACCTATACGAGGAACGTTGGTGTTCGTGCGAGCACTTGTAACCGTCACATCAACAACAAGATGGCGGTGCGGAGCCATGAAGTCCAACCAAACCACATCCCCAGGACGATCACGTGAAGCTCCCGACCGAATACGGCGGACCTCCAACCGCAAGTCCCGGCCCTTAGTAGCCCCCGCTTCAAGCATGAACTCTTCAAGCACGTGGACAATGCGGTCATGGAGTTGAATGATATACCAAGAGCACGGGCACCGGGGGATATGGTCCATGAGCATAGCGGCTGTTGAGCGCTCACCCGACATAAAGATGCCCGATACCGTCGACGAAGATCCATACCCGCGAGATTCTGAAGGGGCCTCATTGCACCGAGGGCATTTTCGAACATGAGCGGCGCGCTCCGCAGTCAAGCCAAGCACCCGGTGGGCTGCCATCATATAGCAATCGGATGGCACCTTGAAACTGGACTCATGTGAAGCGAAAAAGAGAGCCAAAGCCCCGCGACCCGTACCCGAAGTCACCCTCATATAGTCCGGTGGGGAAGGTCTGCAAAACGCCAAGAGGTCAAGGTAGGCCCGGGCACGAAGAATGCGCGAAATGCCCCGTTGGATGTGGCCCCCAGAATCTCCCAAGCGAGTAAGAGCATCGGGAGTCGGAAGTTGTAGGCTAGTCACTTGGGTAGCGGGTGCCACCGCATTGTTGACCGTAGATACCACCAACTCGACATCGGGCCCGGCATAATCAGAAAGGTTTTGGTTCAGTGTGTTAGTCAAAACCACAAGCTCCGATTCCGAAAACCCGCCCATAGTGGAGATAGAGTCGTACGAATTGCGCAATTGGACCGCCCACGGTAAAGTAGAAGTGGCAACATTCAGTAGTTCCTGTCGGATGAGACCGTACAAAGGACCTAGCGACTCGGACTCGTAATCAGTAATCAGGTTGGCGAGGGTCGCAGTGAATGAAGCATAGTGAGCAGGTTCGGCGTCGAGCTCGAGGGACGGTACATTAAGCCCCCCAAACTCCGCCGGGAGGGAGAGCTGTCGTTTAGCACAATTCAGTTGATCGAGTGTTTGTGCGTCCAAAGAAACGCCCAAGATTCGATAAACTGCCGCACGAACGGCCCTATCTGCAGTAGCAAGGTACGGTCGGCAGATATCTGGGGGGAGGGTGCGGAGCAAGAAACCATAGCGGCGTACCGCACACGTGATCATCAAGCGGAAAGCGGCGTGAGTCCCTCCGAAGTCCGACATAGCAAAGCATACAATCTTGTCCAAGAGGAGTTGATGAGCCTCAACGGTGTCTTGCAGCCAAGAGTGAACATAGTTCTCGTTATGAGACGCTGGAGGGCCGTCTGCCATCGAGAAATCCATCGCCAAAGGGGCTCCAAGGTTACTAGTACCCGTAACAACGGGGACCATCGCCCGTATCACCTCGACAAGTTCAAGGGCCGTATCCGGAGGTACCATGCACGAAGATTTGATTGGTTGAACATTCGAGCAGACTTTCCCCATTTCCTCCGTAGCCACCGTAATCACAGTCGGGACGAAAGGCGTTTTGATCAAATACTTGCCATCATCAGAAAAGGCTTGGATCGCCGCTGAATCCTTGCACCGTTCTCCAATATTCCGGAGGGGGGTGCTTATCGCCAGGTTGAACAAAAGCGGGCCAAGAGGATCTCCTTGACGGACACCCGTACGAGATTGAACCGTGCCGTGTAGGAGCGAAGCATCGTTGGGGTCGAAGTAATACACCGTGGAGTCCCGTGAATATATCATCTCAACCAACGGGATAATGGGATGCAAGTCAGGGTTCTTGTACAGCTCCGCAAGGAAACTCCGGCGGGAGATGGTGTTGAAGGCGTTTTCCAGGTCCAAGCTTAGAAGGCTGCAATCAGGAATAGCTTGTAGGCCAATGCGAGTGGTATGAATGGCTCGCTCGATACCCGCTTTGGTGAAAACCGATCGTTGTACAGGGCCAAGGTGGTCGGCCGCGACAGTCGCTATCCGCGCTATGGCGTGACAATGAGCTAACCGCGACAAAACGCTGCCAGCAGCCAACGGCCGGACTTTAGGAGCCTCACCTCGAAGGCGAGTGGCGTCGCGGTCAACCCCAGTTTGCTTGTGAAGAGCCCACCCGGTCGCACTCGCCAGAAAGTCCGCCGCAGCCTCGGGAATGTTTCCCGCCGAGTAGCGGTTAACCCACTTACGCCATGCCGGAACATTCAAGTCACGGACATGTTCCCATCGCCAGCCATCAACGTGGGGGGCTGACAAGCGAGGTGCTTTTCTCAAGACAAGGAGCATAGACTCCTCCCATATTTTGAGGCTATCACTGTCATCTAAATACGTGAGGGGTGGGCGCGCCGGGGGGGGCAGAGGGTCGGGGAGATCACAGTCTGGATGGGGAGTACCGGGAGGAGGATGCAACCGCTGAAGAGCGGCCAAAGCCGCGTCCGCGTCCTCCACCATTCCGAAGTCGGCTCCGTCTAGGGCCATCCGGGCCCGTCGCAACTGGCCAACTTCCACTAGCTCACGGGCCCGACGGAAGGCAGCACGGCGTCGGAGGTCACTTTCAGAAAGGCGAGTCGGTGGGTGGTGCTGCTCTCGTTGAGTGTTCTGGGCCCGGCGACGGCGAGAGCCCCCCCCACCCCGGCCCCGACCGCCGGGGCGTCTAGGCGCAGAAGCTCCCGGGCACGCACGTGCAAGCTCACCTCCATCTCGAATATCACGTAGAAGGGTGTCAATGCCCGTGAGTCCGTCCTCTCCGGACGTAGAGAACCAGAGACGGACTCGACGTTGAACCAGGGAGCGGATGCGAGCACCGGTCGCCGCCGGGAACGGTCGGAGGAGGAGGCCGCCAAAGAGGTGAATTGCCAAAAAAGCTCCAGCAGCCCGAGAGTCCGTTGAGGGAAGGGAGGTCGCATATTCGAGGGTGTCTTGTAGGGCAGAACGTAGGTCGTCTCTCGCTGTCGCACAAACCCCTCGGGCCGCAGTGACAGGTCTGAACTCAAGTAGACAAGCGACCGGGTCGTTGTCGGAGCACCATGAGGCAGGAGTAGCGGCCCGAGGGGGGGATCGGAGAGCAGCCTCTCGGCGGAGTGCAGCTGCAGATGAGGGCATAAAAGGTTGTCCATGAGGTATCGGGGGTCCATCATGTGTAGGGGGGGGAGTGAGGGGGGTAAGCTCCGGTTCGGCCCGGGGTGGGGAAGGGAGTGGAGCCAAGGGGGGGAGGCCACCCCAAGCAGGGGGGGGAGGGGTGACAGCCATTCGGAGGGGGCGTGATCCAATGAGCGGCGGCCGGGAGCTGCCAACATAGTCGTGGGGCAGCATTGGAGAAACGGGAGCAGCCACACAGTGTAGGCATGGAGCGGTAAGAGGGCGAGCTTGGGTGGCAGATAGAAGGTGGTCGCCCGAGGCACAAAGGGAAAACAAGGCCGGAGAGGAGGTCGCAAGGTGGCGAGCTTGGCGACGGTGTGCGGAAGTAGAGGGGCCATTGCCAATTATGAACATGTTCGTGTGTCTGGCGAAATTAGAGCGCCATTTACGCCCAGCAAACCGTATGCCACACGGAGCGCAAGTGTAACATTCCCCCCGCGACGGGGATAGAACACCCGATGCACTTAGGCCCGGTTCCGACCCTGAAGCTCCAGCATGGGCACCAACTGCAGCAACCGCATCTCGCCAGCTTCCAACAGCATCATCTCGCCGCCAACCAGCTCCAGCCCTCCGCCCGGCAGCAGAAGCACTCTGCCCATTGGCACCAGTAGCTGCAGAACCGGCACCGCTGTCAATCCTTTGCCCACGGGCTGTGGCAGCATCGGCGAGTCGCTGACCGGCACTTGCGGGAGCACCACTAGCAACGCCATCACCTGCTGGATCTCTCTGTCCAACAGCCCATGCCGCAGCAACCGGGCGCGGGTCAGCACAGGCAGGTGCAGAAGCACCACCAGCGGCCCTGCCACCAGCCACATGTCTGCGCCCACAAGCACCATCACCAACACTAGCAGCCCGGCGCGAGCGAGCTCCGGCAGCCGCAAGTCCCATAGATGTAGCAGTTGCAACAGATGCAGCACCACTCGCCGCAGTCCTCTGCTCATGGACACTGGTAGCAACGGCTGAGCGCCAACCACCACCAACAGGTGCCAAGGGGTCTCCGGCAGCAACATAGCCAGCTCTTTGCCCATTAGGACCACCACATGTAGTACCTTCACTACCGGCAGCAGTAGCAGCAGTAACAACACCCCAAGTTGTAGCCCTCCGCACATCAGCAGCAGCGCGCTGATCTCCAGTAGGAACGGCACTCTCCGCACTCCAACCAGCACCACCACGTGTAGCAGCATGAGCAGCTGCACCCTCCGTAGCAACACCAGTAACACCAACACCCCTAGATGCGGCTTTGCACACGCCATTCTCACCAGCAACAGTCGACCGCCGACCAACAGCCGCAGCAGAAGCAGCAGGAGCAACGGCGGCACCAGCACGACCATTATCTCGACGTCCGCCGGCTGCTGCAGCAGCAGCAGTTGTGCGCCGACCGGCACCAGCAACACCACCACCAGCAATAGCGACGGCGGCACCAACACGACCAGTATCTCGACGTCCGCCGGCTGATGCAACAACAGCAGCAGCAGCCATGCGCCGACCAGCAGCACCACCACCAGCAACGGCGGCACCAGCACTACCAATGTCTCCACGTCCGCCGGTTGCTGCAGCAACAACAGCAGCATCTGTGCGCCGAACGGCACCAGCACCAGCACCAGCAACAACAACAGCAGCACCAACCCGACCAGTATCTCGACGTCCGCCGGCTGCTGCAGCAGCAGCAGCAGCAGCTGTGCGCCGTCCAGCCCCAACAGCAGCACCAGCAGCAGCAGCAACAGCAACGGCGGCACCAGCACTACAAGTGTCGCTATGTCCGGCAGCTGCAGCAGCAACAGCAGCAGCAGCCGTACGTCGACCAGCACCACCACCAACAGCAGGAGCAGCAACAGCAATAGCGGCACCAGCACTACCAGTGTGTCTACGTCCGCCGGCTGCTGCAGCAACAGCAGCAGCAGCCGTGCGCCGACCAGCACCACCCTCAGCAGCAGCAGCAGCAGCAACGGCGGAACCAACACTACAAGTGTCTCTATGTCCGGCAGCTGCTGCAACAACAGCAGCAGCAGCCGTGCGCCGACTAGCACCACCACCAGCAGCAGCAACATCAGCAGCAGCTGTGCGCCGACCAGCACCACCCTCAGCAGCAGCAGCAGCAGCAGCAACGGCGGCACCAGCACTACCAGTGTCTCTATGTCCGGCAGCTGCTGGAGCAACAGCAGCAGTAGCCGTGCGCCGACCAGCACCACTCTCCGCAGCAGCAGCAGCAGCAGCAACAGCGGCACCAGCACTACAAGTGTCTGTATGTCCGGCAGCTGCTGCAGCAACAGCAGCAGCAGCCGTGCGCCGACCAGTACCACCAGCAGCAGCAACAACAGCAGTAGCAGCAACGGCGGAACCAACACTACCAATGTCTCTACTTCCGCCGGCTGCAGCAGCAGCAGCAACAGCAGCAGCAGCTGTGCGCCGACCAGCCCCAACAGCAGCACCAGCAGCAGCAGCAACGTCGGTACCAACACTACCAGCGTCTCTATGGCAGGCGGCTGCTGCAGCACCAGCGGCAGCAGCTCTACGCTGAAAGGCATCGGCAGCCTCCCTCGAACCACCGGCGGCAGGGGCAGCCCGCCGCCCACCAGCGGTAGCCCTAGCAGCTCGCCGCAGAGGAGCAGGTTTTTCCGACCGACTCGTAAGCGGGCGACGGACGGCGCAAGTGGCGCGCACGACAGATGCCCAAGAGCCACCGAGGGGGGGTAGAGAAAAAGCAGAGCGGAGAGGGCGTCGCGCATTGTGACGAGGAGTAGCGCGGCGCCCCGATGCGGAGGTACCGACATGGGATGCGGGGGGGGGGACAGCAGACGACGCACGGACCGTAGCACGGGCCCGACGAGCAGCAGAATCGCGACGGGGAGGTCCAGACGCGGAGGACCGGGCGAAAGGGGGAAGAGGAGAAGGGGAAGCCAGTCGGGACGGCCCGGGAGCAAGACGCGAAGGCCGGTCAATGGCCCGGTCGTCGGCCATAACGAGGCCCCGGGAGCAGCGTTGATCGCTACAAAACACGTAGAGCCACCCCCTCCCCAGCCTCCCCGCTACGAACAGGGAGGAGGGAGGGAGGGTGAGGAGCAGGCGGGGGCAACCTGCCTGAGCTCCGACGAGGTCCTCCGCCGACGAGGTCCTCCGACCGACGAGGAGGGGGGGTCGATGGGGTCTTCGATGGGTTATGGGGTCTTATCGCCTAAACCCTAAACCCTAACTCCTAAAACCCGCTATTCTTTTATCTATAGTGCAGGGTTTGCGGAGTAGCGATAGTACATCTCAAACTGCGTTATTTGCTGAATTGCCCAATGTGAAAGGTTCAGTACTACAGGAGGTACGGGTACTGTGCTACATGAATACTGCGCCTTCATGATGCGGTTTCCGTTGTAAGCAGAGCAAACACATAATAAACTGCGCGCGCTCATAATGGAGTTCCTATTATCAAAAAATAGTAAACATTCTTGAATAATGTGATTATTTTTTAATTATACTTGATTGTTTTCAGCTTATCATTTTTCAGCGATTCTCATTTATTTTCTGACACCGCCCTCGCCTGTTTTTAATATCAGTCAGATTTGCCGCACCCCTGCTGGTTTACTTCATACAAAATATCTTAGCGCTACAAGAAAAGGCAGTGGAACCCACCAAGCAGTTGTAAAAGGAAAGTACCCCGCTATCCTTAACCCGTGCGACAACAAGGAGGCGTGCAACAACATCCGCACCACTCTCATGCAAAGCATCGCGGAGATATAGGAATTCAAGGTAGTACCATGAAAAACATCAATGAAAGGCCGTGCATGAATTCCCGGCTCGCATCAGCAAAAAACCGGCGGAAAGGAACTTGACTAGGCCGACTAACAAACTCCGTAACGCAAAAGTAGCAATTAAGAACGCAATGAACGGGAGTCCACATCACCCATACGCATGCCATGGAATCGATGAATTGCCTCCAAGGTAGCCAAACGATAAGCCAGTTTGACCGCCATAGGCGCCAACCAACCCCCATCCGACAAAGCGAATGGATAACTTTGAGTCATTGACCGACTGAACCGAAGGCCTACCAAGTGACGGAGTGCCGAAGTACAAAAGTCAACATCAAATTTACCATTTCGGGTCCCAGCGGCAAGGCTTTTGGGTAGAGGGTTTGAAGGCCCAACCGCATGGATATTATAATTCGTGCGGGCGGTGATGGCCGTAATATTAAACGCATCTATATGACGATGCGGGGGAAAATCGTCTACCCATGCAACATTCCCTTGTCGATCCCAAGAGACGCCTAACCTAATTCGGCGGGCCTCCAATCGGAAGTCCCGCCATGTGTCGCCCCCGCATCAATCATTAACTCTTCGAGCACATGGGCAACCCGATCATAAAGTTGGATGACATACCACGAGCACATGGACCGTGGCATATGGTCCATACGCCATAGGGATTTAGGTCGTCGAGAGTTCACCCGCCATTGTAGTCCCTAAGGCCATCGACGATGAGCAAGAACCACGAAACAATTCATGAGTCACCGAGGGCACCGAGGGCACTTCTGAGCGTGGGGAGCTTGCTCCGAAGTAAGCCCAAACACACGATACGCGGTCATCGTATAACAATCGGCAGCCGGCACCATGAAATTATGCTCATGTGATACGTGAAAGAGCGTCAACAAACGCATCACGGCAAGTACCCAAAACAATGCGCATATAATCCGGTTAAGAGGGGGCAAGAAACGCCAATAAGATATCGATGTAGGCACAAGCACGAAGAGTGCTCGAAATTCCGAATTGAAAGTGACCACAAGAATCCCCCGAGCGAGTGAGAGTCTCGGGGGTCGGGATTTATAAGCAACTCAACATGATGTCGAGCGCCACTACATTCTCAACATAGGAAACCGTTAACTCGGTATCGGGGCCCACATAATCCGAAAATAAAGTCTTGAGTGTACACTCTTCCCATAAAGTCCGTTACTAGTGAAATAGGGCCTTTTGCGTAGGGCGGGTGTTTACCATGTAGGGTTTCTAGGGTTTAGCTGTACTTTAGCTCGTTGAAAAGGCGGGCCGAAAGTTGTGTTAACGGTGAGGCTAAGGGGGAAGCGGGGCACAAATAGGGCCCGTCACGGCTACGATATGACGTATTAGGGTTTGCGGCCCAACCCCGATTTCGGGGTATACCCTGATTCGGGCGCCCCGGAATTCGGATTTGCCACCCTTTGGCTCGTGAAAAATCCCGAAATGGGCGACACAACATGCGGTTTTTATGATCCCAGCATGTTGTCCGCAAACATGGGAGCACGTGGGTGTGATGGCATGTGCCGTTAATATGCTTGACGTGGGTGGGCTCGGGGCCGGAAACCCACAGCTTGGGAGGCTTAAAAAAGCCTAACTTCGCCGTAGAGTGTCCGATTCGAGCAAACTAAGTTGCAAGTGGAAGCCCTTCCCCCAAGTAAATATAAGTTTTCAACTTAATTTACGCCTACCGGCCGGTTTTTGCGTCAAATCCGCCGTCCGATGTCATCCAAGCCCTCGTACAGCCAAATAAAGCTTTTAGGGTTTCAAAATCTGCCACATTCGCGCGGGGCTAGCAACCCCTAGACAGGTGGTACCCGCATACCCGCTCCGCTAATACGCTCAACAATCAGCGCTCTATATTTCTTCTATTCACGGCGTTGCCCATTTCATGCCCCATGATGGCATGGTGCCGTGCCCTTTGCCGCCGGCGAGATGAAGGCCCCTGCTAGGGTACGTTGAGAGCTCCCCGCCATTTTTCACGCCCGGCGATGCGCAAGTTCCTAAGGCCAACGATCCGCGCGCCAGGGTGCTTACACTCCAAGTCAACTGCCCCTCAAGCCTAATGGGCCCCCAGCCCGTGCTCCTTGGTGGTATTTCCGGGCACGTGGCAAGAAAAACCATTGCACACGACATGCCATTCTCGGTGTCGCCGCTCTGTAGACGGCCGGGCGCAACACAGTCGGCGGGTATTAGTGCAATTGTGCAAACATGCTGAGAACCCAGTGTCGAGTAGTCTCCCGGCTTGTCGCGACACTACGTGTGCCGAGCCATGCATAGAGGCGTGCATAACCTGCACATGCACGAATTTCGGCCCGCAAAATATGGGCCGAAAATCCAACGTGGGTGCCCACAATAATTGGGGCGTGCCGGTAAAGGTGCTCACGTCAGTGAACAACGCGCCGTGGTGTGCTGTTCGAAAATCATTATTCTACCCCCCAATCGAGTTGCATGGCCATCGCGGCAGTGCGTGGCGGGTAATTAAATACGTGCCGCTAGTAACGGACTTTATGGGAAGAGTGTATGTAGGGTAGTCATCAGTACCGCCATATCGGAATCCTAGAATCCCGCTCCCGAGTCGGAAATGTTATCGTACGAATTGCGCAAATAGACCGCCCACGGTAAAGGCGAACTAGCTACATTCGGTATTTAATGACGGATAGGATCATAGACAAGAACTATAGTGACTCGGACTCGTATACACCAAACCCATGTAAATTTATCCATCCATGTGACTCTTTACTTTGATATCCGATAATACACATTCGTAGGTGAATTTTGCCACCATCCGCGAAGCATAAGATGTTAGACACATTTGCAACAACGTTCTCAGGATGACGTTAATCGGATTTTTGCGCTTTGTCTATAAAGTATAATTGCGATACATAATTGTATATTATAGATTTGTGCGGCGCCCGCCGGCGGCGCAGCGGCGATTGCCCCGGAGGGGGTGCGCTCGCAGGCCCGTCGGCAATCACTCCCAACTCCTAGTGGTGGGTTTGGTAACCCTATAGCCGTGCCATGCCTAGCACGGTTGGGAGCTAGGCGGGGTGAAATCCGGCGGCTGCGATCCGCGGATCAACAACTATAGATATGAGTTAGCGGCGGGCGTTGGAGTTGGTGGCGGACAGCCGGGAAGGAGCGCCATGGCGTTAGCTGGCAAGCGACTAGCCATGTGAGTCTAAAGTCTCAAGTGGGGGCGATACAAGAAGCTACGCAGGCCGGAGGAGGGTCGCAGCCGGAGGAGCGACACGGTATGGCGGCGGAGGTCATCACAATCGACCGCCGCCGGGGAAAACCGGTACGGAGGGTTTTCGATAAATATTTCCGTACCCAAGATCTTTTGCGGAGCGGCGACTCGATCCGCGTATTCACCCAACCCCTCCCCTCGTAGGTATAGCCTTAGGCAATGTGCCTAGGGTTATCGCAACAACACACTGCTCGTACATGCGTTCCCTAGCAACATAAACCACCGGGGAGGGTACGGACGGGCACAACGCGATCAATAATGTGTTGGAAAGCTGACGGCTAAGTACCGGAGACATGAGAAAAACAATGGCACGGAGGCTGAGGCTATGGCCTTCCCTTTTTCCCAGCCCTCGAAGGAGGAGGGAAGCGTAAGTTAGAGGCGAGCCGCGACGGGAGGAGCGGCGATTATCTCGGACGGGGGTGTGCGTGGATCGAGACGGGACCGTCGACGATATGAGCGAGGGGGGTTTTTCGCTTGCCTCTCCCCATGTGCTCCGGCACGAGCAGAGTTGCACATGAGCAGAGGTCGTGTAGGCCCGACTCGATAAGCACAGTTTGGCCAGCTTGGCTGATCAGCGCCCACGCCGAGGCAAGAGCAGGCCGCGCATCGTGGAGAATAGCGACATTTCATACTTCATACCTTATGCATAAAAAAGTACATACACACTCCTCCACAAAAGTCCGGACAACATCTCGCACCTTCGCAAGTAGACAGTGTAATCATGCGTCGATTTTATTGACAAAGATCCTGAAATCGTATGCAATGCTTTAGCGCCCAATATGGAATACGCCGACAAATACGGGGGCGAATTCGAGCACTGTCGGGCGTGTGTACTTGGGGTTATCGCGCCCGCACCCGTGCGGCGCGCTCTTTCAAACAGTCGCCGTGCTAGTTAAACGAAAAGAGTAATGGGCGCACAACGCCGCAATATGAATGTTGAGCGACAGTCGCGCAAATATAATGCATAGGCGACGGAGGGGGGAGGTGTTGGGCAGGCCGCTGTGGGGAAACGCACGAAATCGAGTATGTGGACTTACCACCGATATGCGCACAACCCAAGGGCAAGCCGCTTGCGGCCACAATTTTCAAACGATCGTAAATTGCTCAAGTATGGCCCAAAACATGTGTAACATGTACCGTTGGACGCGTCGTTTCAATCTACGTTGAACGCACTTGCTCTAGAGCTCAAACATCCACACATGTGCTTTCTGTGAACTATTTATATTTAACGAATTATTCCGGCAAAGCCGAGCCGCACTGCCAAGCAACACACATCGAATTTGGCTCACCTCGTGAGGCGATTTGTGTGGATATATGTTTTCTAATTCTTCATTCCTACTACTGATTTCCGAGCGTAATTCCCGACGCGCACCACGCGTGGGGCGGGCGGTGTGGTTTGCACAAGCACATACTCCAGCATTTTAAACACCACCGTCAACGTGATGCGTCCCTAACGGCCAAGTTGGACCTCGCCCCTCCCCTAATAAGCCAATCGCCCTGGCATGTTCAGCGTGCAGTGTTTATCCAAACTTGCGTAATGTGCTTTTCTGCTCGCTTGCTTTCCAAAAACATCACCCGTGCATCCGGCGTGGACTTCCGTGTTCTATTCACACACCCCCAAACCAAACCTCGCGTATTGAACACGGCACCCACGCCTCCAAACCCCCTCCAAAAATTCCCCAAAAATACGGTTGTGTGGAACACGGAGTAATATACAGCTTGGTATGAGCGCTTGAGCAATGCCCAAGCGTGGCGCTCAGAACGACGTGTGCAGTTCAGACAATTTCATGGGAATTTATGGGCTTAATTCGAAAGCTCCAATGACAACACCCGCTTTAGGCTGAGGTCTAACCACCCCGGATGACGGCTTGTTGCTTGCTTCTCAGCTCTCTTACAATTGGGTGGTACTCGGGTATTGTCGTGCGTGACGTGGTGAGAGGGGAGCGTGTTCTTGACTAGCTTATGTTTAACATATGCATGTCCATACTCTTGTGGAGGAGTGTAGACGAATAATAAATTGTTTACGTATATGTTTTACGCGGTATCACTACTGCCATGTGAGAGGTTGGGATTAGTGGTTCACGGTCTAGCCATGTTTTAGGGTTTAAACCCTAAACTCAAAAAAGCGTATAAGTCCTAGGTGGCACAAGAGGTAGGGCCCAAAGACACCAAGTTAGCAACCGGTTTCACCCGGTATTGTTGTAAACAATTCCATTTCAGTTCATTTCATAGATTTGTGCAATTTTGAGTGTGGAATACGGTGAAGGGCCAGCGCCTACGACAAGTCCGCATGAAGTGCCTGTATGTAATGCATTTGAAGCTGTCATATGAGCAATAATACGCCAAGCCTTTACGACAACCTACATGCGAATTATGTTAAATCGCCTATGGTGCTAAGACATGACGGTCATCATCGTGTGACGGACGAAGCATGCCCCTAGACAAATGCATCGCCTCTTTCAATATAGATTCCACCGACATGAGGAATTCCAACTTGGATAAATGATGAGCCGCCCAATTATTGGCACAAGGTGTTAGACTCTTGCATGCATAACACTTAAAGATGGCTTAGTTCCTTCTACGTGATGATCACTTGTTCGTTATGTTTCGCTATGCTTGCGGACGCGGCGATGGGGGTTGCAGTAGATGGGACAATGTGATACCCAAACATTGATGACGCAAGATGTCTTTGGTCTTTGGTCACCCGAGTCGAAACCTAGGTATTGAAATTGAAATTGTTTACAACATGTACCGGGTGAAACCGGCTGCTGTCTCTGGGCCCTCCTTGCTTTGCCATGCTAGGTCTCACTTGGCAGGGGCTAGACTGTGAACCACTAACTCCGACCTCTCCATTGAGAGTAGCGCGATACCGTCTAAAACATACACGTAAACATGTTTTTTCTGATTATATAATATGTATTTGTTTTTGCATACAATATGAAATATAAAGTGTCGCTATTCTTCACAATACGCGGTCTGCTCAAGCCGCGGCACGGACGCAAATTAGCTAGGCAGGTCGTCTTGTGGTGGTCGAGTCGGACCTGCTTGACGTATGCTCATGTGCGACTCCGGTCGTGCCGGAGCTAGGGGAAAAAGGCAGGCGAAAAACCCATCGCTAAGGTCGTCGACGGTCCCTACTCGATCCATCCACATCCCCGTCCGAGATATTAGTTGTCCCTCCCGTAGCAGCTCGCCACCTAGCATAGTTTTCTCTCCTCCTTCGGGGGCTAGGAAGAGGAAAAAACTAGGCCTTAGACGGTGTCCGGGCGGCTCTCCTACCCCCGTGCCAGGTTTTCTCATGTCCCATGTCCTTTCTCCGTCTGTTTCTAACACATGTATGATCGCGTTGTGGCCGTCCGTACCCCCCCCTCCCAGTGGCTTACGTTGTTAGGGGGGCGCCTTTACGAACAATGTGCCCTTACGATATCCCTAGGCACACTGCTTGAGGCAGCTTGTCGATAACCGGGTACCGACTAGGGGAGGGGTTGGTAGAACACATGGATCGAGTCACCGCTCCTCAAAAGATGGTGGGTACGAGTATATTTTTCCAAAGACCCCCCGTACCGGTTTTTCCCGCCGGCTGGTGATCTTGAGGACCTCTACCGCCACACCGTGCCGCTCCTCCGGCTGCGACCCTCCTCCATCTTGCGTAGCTTCTAGCCTCGCCCCAAGAGGAGACTTAAAACTCACATGGATGGCGACTGCTAACGAGCGCCGTGCCCTAGCGTTGCTTCCCATTTGTCCGCCGCCAGCTCCAACACCCTCGTCCCACCGCTAATCCGCCCGTACCCTTCATCGCCAAAAAACATTTCGCAGACGCCGCCCCCGCCCCTTTGTAGAGAGAGTATCCGTGAGTATTTAGTCACGGAAAAACATATCGGACTTGCCTAGCGGGAGATCCATGTGATGGTGTACGGATATTGTGAGTTTCCAAAACCCTTCGTACATGGCTCCCCGACAGCCGCTGATCCCAGTTGCCGGTACCTCGTTTAGCCCCCCACCGTGCCAAGCTTGGCACGGCTACATGGTTACCAGCGCCCACCGCGTGTAGGTAGGGGTAGGTGCCGACGGGCATGCGGGCGCACCTCTCTCCGGGGCCGCCGCCGCTGCGCCGCCGGCGGGCGCCAACCTAGGTAGTTAAAATGGTTGGTTTTCGAAAACCCGGTATGCAGAGTTGCCGACGGGTGATCGAATTTAAAATAAAGGTCCAAAATATATTCCTCGTAGCAAGGTGTGTCGCAAATATAATCCCGCCATAAGTATTGAGCTATCATCTTGCATTCTCATACGAGAGCTAAAACGGGTATCTCGACGTGTCAAGCAGCAAATGGTTCTTCATTATTACATAATCGTTTTGACAGCCAAGTCCGAAATTTGGATGGAAAGTATTGGCAAGTACATATAAATGCATTAACAATCAAAGGGTGGCGCTGCGATTCGTGTTCGAGCACAATCTTACTCTGTCCACGCTAGCGCAATATTGGTCGTCGGTACGTTATCCATGTCGGTACGGCCATCCTTTGAGTCTTCTCCATCCCATGTGCATGACCGCGCATCGTAATATGCTGCAACTTCAATTGAAAACTATGTCATTATAGTGCTGCCCGCTGACATGCACGTTGTCATGTTGTTGTTGTTGTTGTTGTTGTCTCTTTGTGAGATATTCTTTTTGAGATAGACGCACACAATAAGCATTGCATTGAAAGCTCGAGCAAAATATTGTTAATTATGGAGAGTTTTAGTTTCAATACGAAACCATAGAATGTCGGGTTTCTTTCGGTCTATTGAAAGACGCACATAAAGTTATGGCACCGAAATCATAGTACCGAAATTAAAGTTGAGGGCCAATTAAACATGTGATGACGCGTAAACAATCTAATTCGCAAACAATGAGAAAATTAAGAGTCGAACATAATTTAAATCGAAGTTGAGTCGATGTTAAAATGAAACGGGAGAAATGAGAGGCGCGCCGGTTTTTGAAGCACTGCAACAAAGGGCGCGAGTACCTCCCACTCCAAAGTCTCCGCGTGCTTGCGGCCACCGTTCTTTGCCGCTTCCTAATGAATCTAGGCCGTTTTATTTTCTTGCTGCATATTTTACACTACAAATGTTGCTCTTGTGGTTGGGCTGCATGAGAGGGCTGCGCATATTGCATTCCCGCACATGAAAGTACCAACTAACATGTCAACGCTCACGCCTCACATTGCTACGCCAAAACGCCCCTAAACCATTTGTTGGACTCGCATCTCACTCACATAGAAAATATTATGATATTATCGAATTGAATCTATCGCTTTGCCTCAAGAACAATTCCACAGAGTAACGTAAACATCTCTATTATAACGATTTCCGAAAAGATCAATGCCTCGAAAGCGCATAATAATTCGGCTTATTCACGTTATCACAAGCCCCCATTTGCTTTCACGGCGATCTCTACACTGTAAGAAATCAACAATCACATTTTTTCCTCCGGAAAGAAAACAGGCACACGCAAGCACACGCAAACGCGCGCACACACACACACACACACACACACACACACACACAAGCACACGTATGATACATGCTATTAGTGCATCTATAATATATGTACATCATTCGTCGGAGGTCATTGCTAATTGATGTTTTTTAGATATGTATATTATGCCTTTGATGGTAGCGCATTCTTGATGCCATCTTCAATGAAAGAAACCCGCTTCAATACACTTTCAAATAATTAATCCGTCAGTAATCGTTACAACGATCATGATGCCATCTTTACTGAAAACCTACCATTGATACCACGAAACATCTAATATTGAGTTTGAACGGGGTTACAAGAGGCCATGCAAAGGCCCTCATGATATTTTATCGGCTTTACGTCGCCGTCGTTCACTGTCTTATGCGCGCGTTGTTTAAAATCTGAACTTAGTTCGAGGTTATTAAGCTTCTCGTCTTCCCCGGATGTGTGATTTGCCTTTGCTTCATGGTGTTCCATACAAAGAGACACATAGCCATCCCTAAGTATTGGGAGCACACGTCGTTGATGAGGCTAGGGAGCAACCATCGATATCGACCGTCACCCGTTGGCGGTGTCATCGATGGGCTAGATTGTGACACCGACATCAACATGACGTTGATTAACAGTGCTACTCTTACTTATCTCATCGGCTAAAGTAACTAATGGAAAGCATCAAGTATCAAAATCGATGATGAATTGCTATATCGTTCCATCAAATATCGACGATAATATCGGCTTCACATGCCATCGATGTCTAACTTGTCAAATATCAACACCATCAACATCGACAATCCGAGAAATCAATACCATCAACATCGACGTTTCAAGGTATCACTTCCATCAACATCGACAAATTCATTCGATCCCTGGCCTTAACATCGCACCTCTCCGCATACTATGAAGAAAAACACCAAGCACATACTATCAAGCACCCCAATGGAGGTGACCTCCCAGCTTAGTAGAGATTGCCAACGTTATTATCAGCGGTTCGCCCAGTTCGCTCAAGGACATGGGACAGGACCAGCCCTTGAGTTTCCGGCTCTGTGATGCGCTTCATGAAGACAAGGCCCTTTGTATACTTTCTCCTTCACAATAGGCCACCTGGAACACTCGTGTCATATCTCAGCGCGCATGAGGCACGCGCAGGTAGTGCATACGGTATTTGAGTGCATGCAATTTTGAAAGCATGGTTGCAATAATTAATGTATGCGATTCATAAATTATTTGATACCACACGTATAGTCCATGTTACGCATTACCACACCGTCGTCCTACGAAATGGACATACACGCGGTATCATCGCACACAAATACACGCTGAAGAGTAGCTAGTACGCCCGCTTCATGCAGCACTCAACAGTCCCAGAAGGTCGGTGCGTCTCTTCCTATGCCCGGATGCCTCAGAAGACCTGCCCATCCTCCCTAAACTTGTACATGCATATGGGTTGTGGGGCTGAAACTCTCGATAATTGGTGGATGTGCCGGTGGTCGGGCTGATTTACAGGAACAAAAACTGTGATTTGCGTCAGCTAGCTTACAACACAAACCACCGCCCCGCTCACGCCATATGCTGGAGCGAGTCGAGCAGGCTAGCCGTTTCCAGAAATAGGGCAGCGAGTTTAAAGTTCAGAGTCGGATATCTCGGGCACCCCTCCCTTACCCCCACCACACGCGCGGCCCGGCGGTGAGCGCTCTAGCTGAACTTGGAGCCAACCTCGCTCAGGCGCTTGTGCGCGGCGGCATAGTCAGCGCAAAAGACGTCGTTGTCGGCGGCGTACTTCTCGACGAAGGGACGGAAAGCGGGGTCGGTGAGGAGCGCGTTGTCGGTGGCGAGCTGCAGGAGCTCAGGGTCCGCGGTGCCGGCCTCCGCCTCCAGCAGCATCGTGAAGTAGCGGTTGTCGAACTCGAGCCAGCGCTCGGTCCAGCTCTGTCCGCCCGTGCGACCGGGGCCGTCCTTGGTGAACTTGGTCACCTCCAGCGGCGCGGCACCAGAGCGATCCTTGAACGCGCGGCCTAGCGTGTGCGCGCCGCTCAGGGCAACGATGTCCTGGTCGCTCAGCCCCATCCGCCCGAACACGCGGCGAAGGTGACCCTGAGGGGTCTACAGCGCCGGCACCGACCACAGTTTCCGAGTTAGCCGCGCGCAATTCATATTAGGCCTTCGATAAACCCTAAATACACTTGTCACACCCTCTTCCTTGCCACAATGGCTTGATGGGTGATCAGCTCGTGTTCGTCGACCTGGGCCACTGTTAGACAGCGGCTATCCAATAAGAGACCACAAAATGACAGGAACAATACGGCCCTGGTTGCATACAGGTAGATTGTCGACTGCGAAGGATATGACGAACACCCCTAAGTGCACGGAAGTATAACGCAGTGTACAGTGTGACTACACATGGTGAGCTGCATGCGGTTTCGTGATATTGAATCGAGGGACGAGAGAGGGTGGGTGGCTGGGGTCGAACAGACTATGGGAGGGTGGGTGATGTCGACTGTCTAAGGTCGAGCGTTATCAGGGGCTCGACCAGGGGGCCAAGACGGGGGTTAAGGATCGTATGAGGGTCGCGGAACCTCATAGGAACAGATGAGGGAGATTAACAAATTCTGCAGCGATTTAGGGGTTTGTAATGTATGGGATATGTATTTGCGAGGGTTAGGTACCTGGTCGGACGACTCCTTGGCGGGGTCGCTGCCGGTGGCCTCCTGGTAGGGGGGGCCGGCGCTGGGGAGGCGGCCGTCCACCGGTACGCAGCTCTCGTCCTCCGCGTCGACGCGGCCGTACTTCATGTCGATCTTGGGGCCGCCAGAGACCTCGATAGCTGCCGCGGACGCCATCTGAAACAGATCGGCGTAACCAACGTCGGGGAACTTCTTCTTGATCGGGTTGAGCAGCTTCAGGGCAGTCACCAGTCCGGCGTTTCCGCCATGGCTCTGCTCGAGGTCGAAACGGATGGAGCCATTGGCACCTCCGGTGCCATCGCTTGCGTCGAAGTTACCACTGTCGTGCCTGCGTGAAATAATTTCGTAGAAAGTTTGCGTAAACAACATGAAATAGGTTTTTCCCTACTGCAGGTAGTCGGTGTCCGCGGACACAATAGGCAACAAGGGGCAGGTCACGACCGGCATAATTAGTGGCAAGTATGAACGGAAGAGAGAGGAACAGCAGAAGTGGCACTCTTACCACGCGAGACGGACGATTATGGGTGCACAGTTGGCCTTTTTGACCATCTCACTGCAGGCAGCGTAGCACTCCTGGTAGATCGCGGGCGTGGCGGATGCCCGGACAGCGGCGGCGGAGCGTCCGCGGGAAGCGGCAGAGCAGGTGCCGGCGGAGCGGCGAGACGCGGTGCTCAGCTTCGACCCGGCGATGCTGGAGCGAGGCGCACGCAGAGATCCAGCCAATCGTGCAGCCTGAGCGGGGCGCGCAGAGCGAGAGGACTGGCGTGCGGTGGTACCCGCGACGGGAGCGGTAGCGGCGACGGTGGTGACGGCCATCTTGATAAACTGCGATGTAACGTTCGTGGGACGGGATCTGGCCGGAACATAGGCAGGGCGAGAGAGACAGTTCGTCAGCAAAAATCCAACCTTTACATCCATGAGGTGAAACCAGGTTCGGGTGGTATGGACAAAGGGCGGCCACGGCCTTTGCAGCTTGCACAACCCACCCAACTGGAGTTTCAACGCGACGATGGGTCACAATGCGGCGGCGTACGGACGGACGGAAAGTGCCAATGCGGCGACCCAGCCGAGTGAACGCGGAGGCGAGCCAAAGCGGGACGAGAGACGCGGTGCACGCGGAATCGTGCCCAACAGAAGACTAACGACCTATGAGCAGATACGGCGGTTTGCTTGCTCGCGGGGGATGGGGGTAGAGTAGGTTCAGATCGGGACTGGAGACACTTATGAAAAAAAGGTATCACGGGGCGCCGGCCACTGCTGGCGAGCGTGGAACAGTTGGTGACGGCCTAAAACTACCAGGAAGAAGCCCAAGCGGCGGCAAGACTGGACAAAACTATGGTTTCCTGTTGTTACACAGTAAGGCGTGCGAAGGGCGGGGATGGCGAGACGGGATGTTAACGGTCGATGATGACGATATGATGGCTGCGTGAAATGGCTGACGAGGCACCTTATCCCTAATAAATGAGCCGGTGACGTCTCGCGATCTGACCCAATGCCGGAAGGACAAGTCGCACAACACGATATGCAGCACGACCACGGATACCACGGAAAAAAGTGCGGCGATAGCGTGGGAGACCTACGGAAGGGGTGGTGTCTTCGGGGCGCATACCTATCGTTGGCGGCGGGTGCGGGTAGCTATGTGAACGTCAGTTGTGGTGTCTCGCGTCCTCACTCCTCAGCCAGCATTGATGCGCCACGGCGATGATTGAATCGGTTCGCTTAGCTGCTGTGCTGCGCTTGATGGCAGGCCTGATCTGTGAGGCTGAACTGAGCTTCCAGCATATCATCAAAACACAAAGTACTGGTTTTATTCATCCTGCGATAATTTACCCATTGGGAAATCCAAACGTTTGCCAAAGACGTCATCACTATTACAATGTTTCCAAAAGCCCACCACAGGCATTGGGACGAGTAATTTTATACGGTTGCGAGGGTGGCAGGGTGGGTTCGCGCGAAGCCTAGACTGGCTGAGCGCGAAAGCAGAGAGAGCCATGCTCGTCGCTAGTTCTGGCTTATAAGGCTAAGGCTAGTTAGAGCTGACCATTGGGGAAATCCTCAAGTGGTTGGTTGCGACTTATTGCATGTACGGGTTTATTTTCCTGGAGGTGCGACGCGTCGTCACTAACGGAAACACTTATCGCGGGGGTCACTGTCCCGTACACATGGTGTTAGGGTTTGCAAACCTCTGAATTTAAATCAATCTGACCATTTGCCCATTAGGACACGTTTGCGAGTAACGTAAAGCCAATAAAGGCTTGCACGGCCTAGTCTCGTGAAGCGGTCAGGGCGGTGTGAACCATCCGAAGAAACGCAACCCCGCGGAATATGGTGTCATGGTTGTGTCAATGTACTTGCCTTCAGTCACGGAGGTGTTCTTGGCCCAGCCACACATGTATTTGACGACATGGAGGGGAGCCCCGATGCAGATAGGAGCGGAGGTTGTACCTTTGCGTATGTTGTGAGATGTATAATCACTTGAAGCCGGTGGCGGGTGTAGCGCGGACGGCGGAGTACACGATTTCCAGCCGTGACGAAAGTGTTGCTAATGCGTGCTAGTCAGCGGAGTGTTGAAAAAGTGGGAAACTCCATATAGCGGACGGGGGGTGGCAGTTGTAGATTTTCGTGCACAACGCGGTGCGGTTGAAGAGGTAATATTCGAGGAGGATGGCTAGGAGGGGGTTGGATAAAATTAAGATGATTAAGACGATGGGAAAAGAACGTATCCTACCGTCACTAAAGACAGTAAAAAGATCCAAAGTACTCCTAAAGTACTACTGAACCACAAAACACGGGGATGGATCGGTAGCTCGGATGAGCAACGCCGATCGTCTTCGCTCTGGGCATGGCCTCCCATCGAGCGCAAGACTGGTGGACAGGGCTGCCGGACGGCGTGCACCATTCACCTCTCCCCACCCGAGCCTAGCTCACAATGGTCAGTGGATCCGTAGCGACACCAGACGGTACACGCTCAAAGGCGCAGCTTTCAGGGATTTGAATTATATCCCCCAGACAGCTACCGCGCCACCCACTTCAAAATCTACACACGTACCCGTCGAAGTACTACGCCACACCCAGACAACTCATCGCTTACAAAAAGCTTCTTCCCCGGTCGGCGGCGCGCCACATCGCGCCCCTCCGAGCGTCCGGACGTCCCTGTCCGCCGCCAACATCCAACAAACCCAGGTCCCATCGGGCCTGGTCGCGTACAGCCAACACGTGAACGACTCTCAAACACCAACTCTAAAAGCCACACCTACCTCCTACACTCCTCTACAACACTCGAAATCCTACTCGACCGCTATGTCTACGCCCCCTACCCCCCCCCCTACCTACAGGCAAGCGCTTCTGAAGGACCCCCCGCCGCATGGCCGCTTCACGGACCTCTACCATCCACGGAACGCACTCGCGGGACACCCCCTGACCCCGTTTCTCACCGCACCCCAGCTCAACCACCCCCAACAACTCCTGGGCACGCCACTGGACCCCCTTCCTCTCCGTCGTGGACTACAGACCCCTCTGATCATGTCCCCCCCACGGTCAACTGAGGCTATGGGACAGGCCGACGACTTCTCCACCCGAACTGTCGACTCCCTCCTCCTCACATGCCAGTACTCCACCACCCCCCCCCCACCTCGCTCGATTCTGGATCCACGGCGTCTTCCTCCCGGACCCGTCTCACCCCGACCCGATCGTGTCGGCATGCTCGTTGGCCCGCCGCTGGCTACTCGAAAGCCTACACGACCTTACCGATCTCCCCAACCGCATCAGAAATATAATAGGCAGAGAACTCGCCCAACACACACGGTGGACCGCGAACGCCACACGAACCCTCCACCCCACCTCCCCGAAATGCAACGATGCCACACCCCTGCCAGTCGAGCTCCACACGAGCTTCCAAGAGATCCACCTGACAATTCCTACCTCATGTATAGCGGTGGGACTCCTATACCAACTGACTTCACGCCAGCGTGAATTCAGTTCAGCCGGTCCAGTGCCCCCCTCCGTGATCTCCTCCCCTTCGCTCCTGGAAAAACTAAGTCAGCAGAAAATTCGCTTTCTCCGGGCTGCCTCGGCTCCAGGAGTTTCAGGCCGAAGGATGAAGATCCGCTCCCCGATATTCACCGGTATCACCGGCCAAGAAGCAGTCGCCCTCCTACAGGACCTCCTCACCTCCGACCTCGCGACGGCTCTCACCTCTACAGGTTCAACCCCCCCGTCCCACAACCTGTGCAAACTCGAAGACCTACCCGAGCAAGCCCAGTTCACCCTCCAGTTCGCGGACGCACTCCAGCCGCTGGACACTCCCGTCCCGATCGAGTCCGACCCGTCCTCCTTCTGGGTAAATATCCTCCACCTGCCCAATAATCCCATTCATTCACAATCTGGACCTGTATCCCTTCACATTTTCCCCCGTTCACCCTATGAACCCGTACCCCCTGACCACCACCTTCACACCATCACCATCACACCACCCCCCGTCACAGGACACGTCCCCGGCTTATCCTGGGCTGACACCTGCCTCACCACTGTCCTCATCCAATCCTGCCACTCACTCTCCCTACCATGCATCAACTCCGACGGCACCATTCCACCCACACACTGGTTATACACCCTCCTGTCCCAAACTGCAACAGAATACCTCACACAAAATACCCCCAACCCCACCCCCCCTTCCCAACACCCCCTCAGCCTCTACCACTACACAACCCTGAAAAAATTCCCAGATGGCTCGTACTTTCGCTCCCACCCCTCCAATTCACCCACCGTCACCACCAGCATCCAAGTCTCTCTCAGTGCTGAAATGTACTGCATACTCATCTCCACCAACGGCACAGTCACCATCCCTCTCACTCACACATACACCCACAGAGGCACACGCATTCCATCCACCTGCACACTCAATATCAACCCCCACCACTACTCCACCTTCGGCAAAGCCCGACTCCAGGACCCCATCTTCACCACCTCTCCCTCTCCGCCGCCCCTCACCATCACAAAAAAATTCACACTCCACCGCAACCCCCCAGCCCTCCTCCTCCAATGGTCCAGACACCTCACAGACACTCAAGTCACCAGCCAGTGGCA
>JAPMLY010002630.1:0-20000 GCA_026401115.1 Tetraselmis chui
GGAAAAGGGAAAGGGAAGGGGAAGGGGAAGGGGAAGGAGAAGGGGAAAGGGAAGGGGAAGGGGAAGGGGAAGGGGAAAGGGAAGGGGAAGGGGCGCACCTTCATGACGAGCCCGTTCATGTCGGACGCGTCAAACGCATGTTTCAGCGTCGCCATTTCGTAGAGCACGCAGCCGAGGCTCCAGATGTCGCTTTTGAAGTCGTACGGCTTGCACTCAATGATCTCCGGCGACATGTAGTAAGGGGTGCCTAGCGGAAGAGAGAGGCAGAACAGTAAGGGCAGGCAGGCAGGACACACCCGAATAAACACAATCAGCGATATACATGCGAACATCCCCCCAATTGACAAAACAATCATCAAAATCGCTATACAATATAAAATGCTAATCAAGTTGTTAAAATCACAAACTGACAAATACAGCTGGCAATACATGATAGTGCTGCACACTGCAGCCATCCTACATACCCTTCCCACTTTCCTCTACCCTTTCTCTGTCGCCACCACTGCATTGCGGGTCTGGGATACGCACCAATGATGGTCTGCGCCATTTCCATCGGCCCACGCAGCACCCGTGCGATGCCAAAGTCGCCCAATTTGACGTCGCCGTGTTTGGTCAGAAAGATGTTTTGGGTCTTCAGGTCGCGGTGGAGCACCTTTCGTAGTGGGTGGCCAAGCAGAAAGGCCATGTCAAGGGAGAGTCGTGAAGGTCGAGTGAGTGGATGCTGATGATAAGTGAAGGCGAGGCAGCAGGAATACCTTGTGTTCGTGGCAATGGTGGATGGCGAGCGCGATCTGCACAAACCACTCCAGCACTTGAGCTTCCGGAAGGGGGCTCTTCCGGGCCTGCACATAACACCAAAGCGCCCAGTATTTTAATTGATTTCAGCATGAATCAAACAGACGCTTATGTATGTGTCTCTACGTGTGCTTCTTCACGTGCGTGCGTGTGTGTGTGTGTGTGTGTGTGTGTGTGTGTGTGTGTGTGTGTATGTGTGCGTGTGTGTGTGTGTGTGTGTGTGTGTGTGTGTGTGTGTGCGTGTGTGTGTGTGTGTGTGTGTGTGTGTGTGTGTGTGTGTGTGTGTGTGTGTGTGTGTGTGTGTGTGTGTGTGTTCATGAATCCCCATCCCTTACCATAGGACTGTGTGTAAGTTAATCTGGTGTGGACATGCCCGTACATAAGTGCATGTTCCTGAATGTGGGGTGCGCATTTCGGATGTTTGCGATTTCTCCACATGCGTCTTATTGCTGTGCTTTCTTCTGTTTTCGTTGTGTGCGTCTGTGCGTGCGTGCGTGTGTGTGTGTGTGTGTGTGTGTGTATGTGTGTGTGTGCACGTATACAAGTAACTGTGTGTGGCTTTCGCCGTGTGCGTGTTTGGCTGGCTAACTGGCTGTGTGTGTGTGTGTGTGTGTGTGTGTGTGTGTGTGTGTGTGTGTGTGTGTAGGTGTGTGTGTGCGTGCGTCCTAATAAATTAGCCTGTAGACTTTAATGCGACTGAGTGTATATGTGTGTGCGCTTGCTTGCTTTTTTAATTGTTTAAGAAGATTGAAGCGGGCTTTTTACCTTGAGGTAAGTGTAAAGGTCGCCTGCCTCGCAGTATTCAGTGATGATGCAGAGGTGGTTTTTGTAGTTGAATGACTCCACATAGCCGAGGATGAAGGCGTGGTCCAGCGTCTGCAGCAGCTCGACCTCCTGCTCCGCCGCATCACGCTCTTTCTCGCTTACCTAAATCGCACCAGCCCCATCAATAACGCAACTGTCATGCAACTCACCACCTCCTCCCACCTCCAAACTCCCCTCAACCCCATCACCAGCTCGCCAAGTTTCTCCATTCCACTTACCTCATCCAGCCGGATTTTCTTGAGAACAAATTCTCTGCTCGTGTTGCTACGCAGGCAGACGAGGTAGGCGGAGCCGTAGGTCCCCGTCCCTATCTTCTTCACCACAGTGTATGCATCCATGGTGCCATAGCCCACCCGCGGCTGCTCCCCGCCACTCCCAAATGCATCCATGCCTCTCTTTACCTCTTTCCCCCCTCTTTTCTCCCCAAAGAGAGCAGCACCCCCCTTCCCCCGCTGCTACTTGCACAGCACCTCTTCACATGCTCCACTCTGAAGTCCCCTACCCGCCAACCACCCCCTCCCAACAATTCAGCACTCCTCTCTTCTCCTCGCCTCTCCTCTATATTCGTAGATTGTTCTCCGACAAGCGCGCGCGGTCACTCCACAGCGCCCACGAACACGTCAGCCGCCGCCAGACTCCAATCCTTCCCGCCCCAGAATTTCAAACCCGCACTTCCTTACCCCTCGCTCTGTGTCGCTAGAGTCCACCCTGCTTTAACCCTTGCTCCGCTCTCCGGAAGCGTCGCGTTTTCCTCGGCCCCCGCGTCGAGCGCGAAATAGAGGAAAAGCAGACTGCTGCGGTGTGGTGGTGGCCGTCGCAGGCTGGGCCAAATCCCGTCCCAGGGTTGGAAAGCGTCGCGCCGTGACTCGATGGCGTTATGCTACGCAGGCTGGGTGGCGGGCGGCGGGGGTCATCCGGAGACGGATGAAGGCTTGTCCGTCTTGTTCGGCCGCCGAGCCGTGCGGTGGTCTGTAAAGAGGAATAATCGACGCTAAGTATTAGGGAACCATCGACGGTCGACAATCGCTACTGACGAGAGGCGCGGTCCGCAAAAGTACCAGCACAAATTTGGGAAATAGCTACGGCAGACACTTCGCAGCGTCGCCGGTGGGACGTATTTGGGTCCGAGATAGTGAAACGGAAGAGGTCGAGGGGGTGCGTGCTGGTGGGTATTTGGTGGAGAGCGAGCGATATCTTTAGTCGCTATCGCTGGAGTCGGGCGGGGAGCGCGCAGGGGAGTGGGCCGCATTATTCGGACAGCATCAGTAAAGGGCATCGGTACCCGTATCATAGGGGCAGTTTTATTGTTTTACTGGTAGGGTAGGGTAGGGTAGGGTACCAGTACCTGTACCCGGAATACCTGATACCTGAACTTCGAGCGTTCTTCGAACGCTCGGCGTAGCTCATCCACTGGGCAGGAGAACGCGGTAGGGCGTGGGCGGCAGAAACGGTCGTGGGCGAGCTCGGTGAACACTCGGTCCGAATCAGAGCTCGTTGGTCCACCCTTGGTGAGGAAGCCCAATCTAGTACGGGCGGCCTCCTCCGTTGCTGCGTGGGTGCGATGACCCGCTCTGATGAGGGCAACGGTTGCCGTATACTCTGTCTATCAAGGAGGGCCGGCTGATAGCGCGTCTAGACCCTCGCTAATTGCCTCGTTGGCGCAGCTGTCGAAGAAGGCATAGCAGCCTGTGTGAAGGTACTCGCTGTACCCCGCTTGAGATCTCCTATCCGTAAGGAAACGCGCCGTGTCGTCCGGCAACGTCCACATACGGGGCTCGTCAATGTCGCGTGGGGGGCGTTCTAGGCCGGCAGGAATAGCTTTTTCGTACACGGAGAAGTCGACGATTTCTCGAGACTCGAGAAGCTCGGGGTCGTCGTTTAACATGTTGATAGGTGGTTCTCGGGCCGCCTTGCCACCCTCAGTCGCAATGGTCGCGTCAGGGGGAATGGAATGTAGCTAATTCGCGGGTACATTTGAGCATGATAAACGCTGAAGCTCTGTAAGATAGGCGGTGTTATACGCCTAAATCTGCTCAGAATTCTGAGCATTCTGAGCATTCTGAGAATTCTGAGCATTCTGAGCAGAAATCCGGAGTTCGAGGGTCAAAATTGCAATTTGAATGTGTTCGGTAATTTGTTGTTTACTGGCAGAGGGTAGAGAGTCGACTCCATGAGCGGAGGTAGACTGCTCATGGTGCATGTTGTTAAACGGCGACTTGGAACGTGGGGAAGTGTCTCGTGACGCTCGAGTGCGCATGATGCGATGTGAACTGACACCATGCTCGACTACGAGAGTCGATACTACAATTGCGCGAGCGAGATGGGCGAGCGCAAAGCAAAGAGTGCGAGTGCTCAGGTCTTGCATCGGCTTAAGGGCCGCCGCTAGCTTGTGCTTATGGAGCAAAGAGTGCGAGTGCTCACGGCTTGGGGCGTTGCGCGAGGCGTTTCCCCAGTCATCGAGGATTACCTCGACGTTTGGGTAAGACGCATCGTTTTTATAGTTACGCTTAACCGCTAGGGTGTGCGTTTTGTCACATATGTAAGTAAGTTTTGTAAACCTCTAGATTTAAAACAATCTAACAGTATATATACCCGCACCGGTTCTACATATTATTTAGATGGAGGAGAAGTCGCCAGAGACTTCGGGAGCGTCAATGTGTTTGGTTACAAGAAGAACAAGATGAGCACGGACAGGGAAAATGGGAGGGGAAACAAAAGGGCAAGAGTGACAAGAGGATCACGGAATCCAAAGCACGGCAAAAGGAAAACGTCAATGTGTTGTTGGTGTGTATGAAATTGATTAAGAATTTTTGTGTATTTTATTGCAAGCAGAACAACACATCAGATTGGAATTGTTGGCTTTCTAGTATCTTCCGCAGGACGCCTATAAATTTAGCGACCGGCACATTTGCCATAGAGTCACTCGGGTTTAAGCCTCCTCATCAAACATCGATGTGTTCATGGGATCGTGATGCATATGCCGGATCATACGCATCAATGCATCCATGAAGTAATGCTCTATTTAATCCATACATCCATTAATTAGTGCCTTATTCAATCAGTGCGTCCACGAATTAGTGCCTTACATAACAATCAATGCATATATGAATTAGTGTCCTCATTCATTGATGCATCCATGAAGTTGTACACTACTTAATCAATGCATCCATGACTTACTATGTATTGAACCGATGTAAAACGAATCAAAATTCCGGGACATTGGTCGCATCGACTCACCCCCTTCGAGAATTTTAAAGCACCATTAATCTAGAGGCCAATAGCAATACAATCTTGCCAAACTATAGACACGGCTATTATATGGTTATAGTCCGCCAAATCATTTCACAAAAAATGTACGTGTAAGGAGACTGGGATGATGCTTCAATGCATTCGACACGCATTACCCGCATCAATGCATCCATGTATTAGTGTCCTATTCAATCGATACGTCCACGGACTAGTACTAACCCCATTTAATCGATGCATTCACGAATTAGTTGCACGTTTAATCGATGCATCCACGGATGAATAGTGTCCTAGTTAATCGATGCGTCCAAGATTTAGCAAAACAGCAAAGCGGTCGATGTATCAAAGTTTGATGCAATGCATTTTATGCTTGATCTTTGATTTCTGAGGCCGACCGATGTGAGGTCTAATCGGGTTACCGTCTATTGGTACAAAAGTGTAAGAACCCCTCTTCCAACCATCCACTATATTATTCCTCCCACTAGGAAACAAACCATCGAATGGGCCCAAGATACGAGCGCTCATCTGCTAAAGGGCGAGTGGCCCCACAACACATGCTCAAGTAGCGGTACATGTATGTCAAGAGATGTGTGGCGACGAGAAGGGTACGGGCAGATTTGATTATGGCGGCGGGCGTTAGGGCTAGCGGCGGAGAGCCGGGAAGCAACACCCGAGCAAGGCGCTCGCTAGCCGTCGAATAACCATGCGGGACTCGTGCACCCCTTGGGGCGGGGCGCGACGTTATGCATGCCGGAGGAGGGTCGCAGCCAGAGGAGCGACGGTCTGGCGGCGGAGGTCCATATGATCGACCGCCGCCGGAAAAAGCATGTACGGAGGGTTTTCTGACTATACTATTTCCATATATATACTACACACTTTTTGAGGAGCGGCGCTTCGATATGCGCCTTCAACCGACTCCTCCTCATGTCGGTACTCGGTTGTCGATGGGATGCCTCATGTTGTGTGCTAAGGATTATCGCAACGGCACATTACTTAAACGGCCCTTTTACAACGTAAACTACCGGGGGAGATAGAAAGGTACGGGCGGATTCCGCGGGATGTGACATGTGTTAGAAAACATGCGGAGACGGACCGGGGACATGATAAAATCTAGCACGACGGCAAAAGCACCAATTTTAGGCCGTGTGAAGCATGAACTTCCTTTCCTCCCCAGTCCCGGGAGGGGAAGGGGAGCCTAGGCTAGGAGGAAAGTTGCGACGGGAGGAGTACCGGTTATCTCGGACGGGGGTGCGCGTGGATCGACACGGGGCCGTTGACGTCATTTGCGAGGGGGCTTTTCGCATGCCTCCTCCCCCTTTGCTCCGGCACGACCGGAGTCGCACATGAGCATAGGTAAGGTAGCCCCCCCCCCCCCCCCCCCCCCCCCCCCCCCCCCCCCCCCGACGCACGCGGACTTACCAACCTAGGTGATAAGCGCCCTCGCAACGGGTGGGGAAGGCCGCGAATCGTGGAGACTATTAGCGACACCTTATTTTTCATATTAGCACGCATAAGAAAACATACATATGATACAAAACATGTAGAATGAATGAATCTGACGTGTTGTATTGCGAGTAGTTAGGACCCCGCACATGATGAAGAGGTTGAAGAGCTTCGGCACGCGTGTTTTGCTGTTGTCACGGTACTAATATGAATTATCGCCCCAGCATCAATACAACGTTCCCCGCACTGCCAGTCCCCTATCCCGGCGGCGCAGAAAAAGCCAATATATACAACAACATGATAAATAGGTGCCCCGGTAGGTTGGTAACTAAATATTTTGTAATCAATTGTAAGAGCTTCACTTGCATACCGCGAAGCCGAAGGACGACGAGGGCCGCCAAGCCAAGCCAAGGGAAGGACGCTGAGACATCCATCACTCGTCGACCTGAGCTACACCTTTCCCACTTCAGTGTATGCGGCGACACTGACGCCAAAGTAGCACAGGTGGACCAGACACAGGGCCTAGCTTTCTCCTGCAACCGTATGTCAGTACTTACTCGTCCAACTGTTTTGACCATCGTCCCTGGGAAGTCCGGCGGCGGGCGGTGCTAAACTCCGCGTTGTACGAGGTGCGGTGCTGACACCTCTCCGATGAATGGGCGGGAAACAGAGAGCCAGCCGCTTCTTAAGCTACCATATCGTAGCGCCAAGCACGGGGTGAACCCGCGGCTTCTCCCGTAGTCGTATTTTTGTTAATTTTGTGTTCTCCCATTCTCAGGGCGGCGCGGAGAGGAGTGCGAATCAGTCGCCGGCGCCATGAGAGCTATCGCCGCGCGGGGAAGCTTGCCCGGCGCGCTCAGCGCATTTCGTGCTGCCAGCTCGGTGGTGCTACCACTGCCGGCGGACCGGGTGAATGTGGAGGAGAGGTGGTCACGGCCGGTACCGCTAGGTCCACTGTCTAGCGCCTCAACGCCCCACTTTCCCCCGCGCCCCGCTAGCACTTTCTCCTCACCACTCACGCGAGGGGTACGTCGCACGCTGCCCTACATACATACGCGCTGATGAAGTGGCATGCATGTTGTGCATTGAATGATTTGGAGAGTTGTCACGGCTTTGCGCACGTCTTATTACCACTGACACACTGTGTGTGTGTGTGTGTGTGTGTGTGTGTGTGTGCGTGCGTGCGTGCGTGTGTGTCATGCAGTTCGCTGCCAGTGCGAGTGATGAAGGGCTGAAGGGGGGCGCACGAGAGCTGTCTGGGGAAGAGTTGGCTGCAGCTGAGGCACTGTTTTATGAGGTGCAAAGCTGGTTACCCCTGCTCTGCTCTCCCTCTCCCCTTTCCTCTGCCATGCCTGTAACGTTTTACAGCCCCATCCAGTCTCTCGATTCCTTTCCTCTCTTACTCTGATATGGAAGGTTGCCCATGCGTAGATGTGTGGCAAGGACATCACGCCTCCCCCAGACCTGGATGAGCTCACCGCGCTGGCAGAGCTGAAGCGCAAGCATGACGAAGTGTACGGATTGGAGTCTGTGCCCACACTGGAAACGATCAACGAAATGCATGATCTGGTGATGGCTGAGATGGCAGCAGAGGATGCAGAGGGCGACAGCGAGCTCGATCTGGATGGCTCCTCCTCCAGTGACTCCGATTCCGATTCGGAATCCGGCTCCGTTTCGGATTCATCAGTAGAGGGGGCAAAGGGCGGCGAGGGGGACGAGGAGGATGTGGAGATTAGCCGTGAGGTGTGGGAAGAGTATAAGCTGACACCCGAAGACATCGCCCAAGTGAAGGCTGCCCAGAACCTGCCTCGCAAGGTTCAAAAGTAAGGCACAGCAGTCCTCATCCGAAGTGGCATGTCATTTCACCCCTTTCTCCTACTCACGGAGGCCATACCTCCCGCCCAACAGGTCAATGATGCAGCAGGACCTTAAGGCCCTTTTGAGGCGGCAGCAGGACCCCTCTGATGTTGATGACGAGGTGGACCCTGACAGGGAAAGGGAGCGAGAGCGCATTTTCGACATGCGCACCGTATCTGTGCAGCGCACCTGCAAAAAGAATAAGGGCGGCGGCCTTTTCCGCTTCCAAGCCTTTGTGGTGGTTGGGAACGGGGATGTGCGTGTGGCCTCCTCCCCCCCCTCTAATGTAACCACCCTCTCCTGTGGATGATGCTACACATCAAATTGAGATTAATGTGCGTATAATGGCTGTTCTCGCTACAGGGTGTTATTGGGTATGGAATGGGAAAGGCTGCCGAGGTGCTGGGTGCAATCGACAAGGTACGCTTGTGGACTTCACACCACCACCCGCATTGCAGGATCCATTTGTTTTGGGTTGTGACCGCTGCTGGATGACGTCCGGGCGCTGCTGATGGGTGGGCAGGCGTACCAAGAGGCTGAGCGCAACTTATATTTCGTAGAGCGGTACCGCGGACACACTGTCTACGAGGCCACTGAGGGAAAGTGTACCAAGACAAAGGTGCCCCGCCCATGCTACCCATTTTTAAGTGAGATTTAGAGGAGACTTATATGGGTTGGAGCATTTGTGTGTGTGTGTGTGTGTGTGATTAAAGCTTGAGGAACTCCCCGCGTGGTTGATTGGCAGGTGAGGGTGTGGCCGCGTCCGTCTGGGAGTGGTATTCGTTGTAACGATACACTCGCCAACATTTGTGCCCTGGCCGGTATTCAGGACATTGGCGCAAAGGTAGGCTGCCTGCCTACTTTCCTCTCTGTGTGTGTGATGCATGGGTGTTCTGTCTTGGTATCAAGTTTGTCATGCTGCCTTGCCTGTGTTCGTGTTGGAATGTATGCAGTGCCATGGGTCCAGGCACAGGCTGAACATGGTGAAAGCCTTTTTCCAAGCGCTGGATAAGCAGCGCTTGCCCGAGGACATCGCCAAGGAGCGGGGGCTGGTTGCTCGCGAGGTGGCTGGCGTTTTGCGGTGACTTTAATACCTAATCTGTTGTGAGATCGGACGTGACTTCGCAATGCACTTCCTTTCAGTCCTTTGGGGAGGGGACTCGTTGCCGCTAGCCGTGTAAAGGATCAGAGTATCAGCCGTGATGCACATTGACACCCCATAGTGCACATTTTAAAGCAATGGTTCAATTAAAAACTTCTGTACATTCGCAGTTTATTTGTACATCTAATCACTCTCTGTATCACATCAATCGACGGAGGAGAGGCAAGGGTGGTATTCACGGGGCTGGAGACGAACATGGTCTCCATCTAGCTGACCCGACCACGGTGAGGTCAGGGGGAATCAAAAGAATAAAAAAGGTTGTTCGAACGCATGGAGTGAAAATCTTCGTCCACACGGCCAAAAAGAATGGTTGTTGCTGTACAAAATGTAGGTATATTCATCCGCGGTCGAGTTCATTCTGCCAGGTACTCGGACCAGACGACGTCGAGGTCGAGGATGGCCTTCTCCAATACGGCAGGCATGTCCTCTTCGCAGGGGTACCCAGATATTCCGGCCTCGTCCAGCGTCTTGGCCACGTAACAAGAAAGAGGGTCGCGTTTTCCTTCGATGCCCTTTGGTGTAGACTTGAGGCGGTGGAAACGCTGCTGACACCGGCGGCAACATGGTATTTCGTCCTCTTGCACATCAATCGTAGCGCCAGTCCACTGGCTACAGCAGCGGCAAATCTGCAGCCACCCCTCCCTCGGCAGGTTCGTGTTGGCAAAGTACTCTGGAAGAGCCGACTCGGGGCTGGGAACAACCTGGACGGAAGTCGAGCTGTCCTGACTGAGAGAGGGGCTGGAGCGCTCGACCCCGGATTTGTCGCTGAAGGTCGAGAGTGCCGAAAATGGAAACTCGCCAAAGGCCGAGTCCAGAGCGGGCGGAGGGGTACACACGAGGCCCCGGGTCCATTCACTCACGCGATCGCTCACGTGCTTGACTACAGTCGGGGTACACTGCTCGTCTGCGCCGCGTGTGACGTGGCTGACGTTGGAGCGGGATCCTCCGGCGACATGAGCATTCTCGTCGAGTTTCAGGCGTTTGGCAGGAGAACTGTTATTAGCGGAGCAGCGCTTCTGGCCAAAGGTTAGACCCGCTTGCTTCGTGTCTTCGAAAGAGCCGTAGAGTAGTGTAGTCGCGCTCGCTTCCTCAGCAGGCGATGTATTCAAGTCGAGGTCCATCGCACTCTCGCGGGAATCGTGCGCCGAGTCGAGCGCGGCTCCGTTTCCGACAACATACTTTTTCGAAGCGCTATGGGAGTTCCGGGGATGAACGCCTTCAACGAGGGAGTCGTTGTCTTTGGAGCTCTGGTGGATTTCAGTCGAGCCCAGTGCGATGGTGAGGCTCGACTTTCCGCAACGACGAGCAAGAAAGGCAGACGTGGGAGCGGGATGGAGCAGGACGGCCGGTGGCGGCGGGTATTCCATCGTACTGTCGGAATACCTGGATTTCGACTACGGCTTCGGAAGTATTGATTGCCGCCAAGGCGCCAAGAGCACTGTCGAGAGGAAGAGTATTCCGGTGTTTCGAATAGTGAGACCCTGAGGACAAGTTTTTGCCTGACGCTGTGGTTGGGTGAGCAGTTAAAATATCACGAGTGCGCTCTTTTTTATTGTACGGCAAAATGTGACGGGCGATGCCGGTCGGGGTCGATGCAGGCCCGATGGGCGGCGCGTCTTGGAGGGGCGTCACGGGAAGAGCTTCCTTCGCTCGGCCGACTACCAGGCGGCGCAGTATTTCCAGTCACAAATATACGGTTTCAGACACACGTCAGGCGGAGAATGACGTTGCAGTTCGAGCTCGGCCAGGGTGAGCGTGGCGATCAGCGCGTGCGGGATGCGCTTCTGCGAAAAAAGAGGAGTAGAGAACCGAGATTCGCCGCGACAGGCGATGGAGTTACACTTCAATAAGACCGAGGGCCTGCGGTGCTAGACAACTCGGTACCAGGCTTCCCGTGCGCTCGTCGCGGAGGGAAAAGGAGGCGATTCCAAGTGATGACAGGAACCGCGTGTGACGCGGTTACGGGGGGAGGAGTGAGGGGGTGCAGGTTTCTTGTGTAGTATTATGATGAGGCGTCACTGAGTTCGCTCCTTTTGGGATATCGATGGCGAAGAGTGTTGGTGGACCGTCGTCCCGCGCTTTTGTTCTCACGGTGTAAGTTTCGACTTTTGACTTTCGATCCGTCATTAACGCGTTTGAGACCGGATAGAGCGATAAACATGAAAATAATAAAGCACCAGCAAACTGATGTACTACAAAGAGTACAGGTGTAATCGTACCGATACGGAGTGCATACTACTGGGAGAGTACTATCGCTATTATTGTACGCAGCCGCTGTATCTATTGCGCGTATCTTTGGAAGGTATAAATGATAAATAAATAGTGCAGTAGAATGATCGAATGAATACCGCCTGTGCTGACGTCCGCTGTCAATCTGTGTGTATTAAATGAATAGTACTACAACCAGATGAGGGGTGGGCGGGCCGGCATGTCGCATTTGCGGCATGCTTGTCGCGACATGTCGCCTCAAAGCCACCTGGCATACCTGGCATAAGAAAAATATGAAGTAGGCACGAATTACTGCGACGAATCGTCTGTAAATATTCAAATTCTTACAAGAAAAAGCAGTGGAAGCCACAGAGCAATCGTCTGTAAATATAATATTTTGGCTTCAATAAGACCTCGGGCTTAGGTTTTTTCCTCTTTTCCTCGTTTTGCTTGGTGGCATCCACTGCTTTTTCTTGTAAGAATTTCCCATAGTAAAGCTCCAATAAGGCCTAACTAAGAAAAGTTACTTACGGGTCTACTAGACTAGGCGCGGCCTCAAATTGGCAGGCATCGAGTGTGAATTTAGTAATTTACTCGGGGGACATTTTGACATGGCTTGCCAATGCGCCGCGTGCTTTCGCTCGTCCGTTAGACGCGTCCGATAATTTCATAGCGACTAGTACCGGGCTGGATAAGTGAATAAGCCCCGACAACCGATGACCCCGGGGCCCGGTCGGGCGGTCGGTTTGTCGGTTGCACTCTTGCAAATGAGCATGATCAACCCTAGCGGCAAGAAAAGGAGCCACGCAACAGAAACGCACTATCTTAAAAGTACATAGTAATCTTGCGGATGAGCCAAATGAGGTCAAGTGACCACACAACGTGACACGTAACATGAACGTACAATCATAAGTACATATTAGTAGGCTGAAATTCATGTCGCAAGCGCTACATGTCGGGGTTGCGGCATGTCGTGACATGCTGAGGGGCCGCGTTAGAAAGATTTCCGACATGGCCCACCTATGACAGTCTTACCATAACGATAGATGGAATACTGCAACGATGGCTCGTTATTTCATGTAGTCATCCGACACGTTTCTATAGTGCTTCTTGGAATTACATTTACCGCATCGATGGACATCTCGCACTCGTGCATTACATTAGTTCCCGGTCATTAGAGGGCTAGTAGCACAAACGTAAATTACGATGTTGGTACACCCGTGCATATATGATATAGTCACCGGCTGCATGTCGGCGTCCACATAGCGCCACGTCGCAATTCGTTTAACTATATGTCTACTTCGCGGCGTGAGCCTCGGGTACCAGTAGCAATATTTCATTATCACCGGGAATTGGAGCGTAATTGCTCCACCACTTGCCTCACCACCGTCGCCGTTTCGCATTGTGCTCGTCCTTTTCTCGGATATTCGTGGCAGTGTGTCAATAGAACCTTCAAGAGCCCGAGTGCTAACCATGCCGAGTCGTGTGGGCACAACTATGGAAGTGTCGGCTAGCATGGACGCGATGCGGGCGGCCATCGTTGCGTTCGTTTTCTACGCTTTGAAGCCGTCTCATGCCATGATGGCCTTTTCACTTCTATTCAAGCTGATGCAGAATTCCGTTAACCAACTCTTCCGGCCTTCTCAAAGTTGGCATGTCGAACGGCGGCGAAACCGAATTAATTTTGAGAACGCGGCCTTCCAAGAGACTATCTTCCGATCGGTGTATCGTTGCCGTCTTGACCACTTCTTTGTGTCTTAAGCGAGCGCTGCGCGTTCCGGACGTAATGATATGCACCAATAGCCGCCATCGATTCGACGGCACCACAAGATTGATGGTTTTGTTCGCGCGGCTGCGAAGCTTTGGAAGTGTCTCTCACTTAGCGTTATCGTTGAATATGGACCCCCGACTGGTATCACACATCGCAACAACCATGTGCGGCCTTCCATGTTACGTTACAAGTTACGGCTCATTTCCGCGCGACACTTTCGTTGTGGCACTCTTGCTAAAGCGCCCGACATATTCAGGTGGAAACGAATTCGCCAATATGTTAAAGACTTTTGTGAGCGATGCGTTGTGTGTCGTCGAACTAAGTTTCAGCAACATATGGCTGCAATTCTTTCCCCTTTATTACCACTTCCACCCATGACGTGGCACACCGTGGGGCTTGACTACTTAATACACTTACCCGTGAGCAATGGTTTTGACAATGTGTTGATTGTGGTCGGTCGTTTGACTCGAATGGCCCACTTTATGTCGTGCACAAAGACCGGAAGAGCAAAAGAAACTGCCATTTTGTTTTTCCAGGGAGTCTACCGATTACATGGACTGCTTCGAGTGCTAGTCAGTGAGCGCGACCACGTTCTGGAACGCTAAATGTTATAGCTACACACGGATGAGATGCAAGTTCGTACATAACCGTCGATAGCCCACACTTTTTTGGAGGAAACGAGGTGACGATTGTTACAAAGATCTCTTCTTACGTAGGCAGCCTAACATGGAGTTGAGTGATCGACACCTTGGACCTTTTACATTGGAGGAGCAGATTGGGAAACATTGTTACATGTTGAAACTGCCAGCCACAGTACGCGTACACCCGGTGTTTCACGTCAACAAGTTGCGACCCATGTCTACAACTTTGCTGCGACCAAAAGTTCCGGTTATTGTTCCAGAAGGAGACGCCGAGGAGCTCGACGTTTCCCACATCTTTGTTGTGTGCATCAAGTCGTTACATTGACGTTGAGGCAAATATTTGCTCTTCCTGACGCACTTCAATGATGACGACATTCCACATGTTTGGCATCGGTTGAATGAGGTACACCGAACCACATCGTTACAAGATTTCTTGGAGACGCCCCAATGGCACAAGTTTGCCAAGACTCATGCGTACATCTACTTCATGCACGCTCACCCATCGCGCATTTCTGAGTCCCAATAACGGCTTTAGTAAAAGAGCCTCGACCGGTCGTTTAGTAAATGGCCACGGAGGTCATTCTCGCGATGAGCCTCATTCCCATGTCAAGAGGGGGAGGGTACGAGTGTGACGAGTACAATCATGTAACAATACATTGCATAACATTTTACATGGACTTGTAACTAAATCCATTTCGTGCTTTTCCATCGGAAAGACGTACACCGTGGGTATGTCGCTACTACAACTTAGCGAGGGTACAGATGCACGTTGTACTACCACTACCACTACCTCGTACCTACTACCACTACAGGTACGCAATGGAAATTTGAATGGCTAGACGACGCGTATGATGAAGTTCCCAATGCACAACGAGGTTCGCAATGCTAGACGAACCGCGTCGCTAGTCTGTTGACAACATTTGGAGAGGCCTAACACATGACACGTAGACCAAGCGAGAGCAGGTGCAAGCTAGCTAGGCGAGACCTATTTAAGCCTAGTACAATAGAGGGAGGTGATATAACCATTTATCAACTCCTTTGTTCGATTACAATATACTATTGAAAACTAACTATCAAACATCTTCTCGTCCCTCCCTTCATTTGCACTTCCACCTACAATCACAATAGTAGCAAGCAACACATAAGACATTGTGTCTTCGGTTAGCTTTCAAAAGGCAAAGTGCCACATTGATTTCGGACCTCTTTGGTCGACGCGCGATGTTGTTGCTTAATTCATACGACGCTGAGTGATTAGTTCGAGATGGCTTATGTTGGACCTCGTAACTACGTGGTGGTCGTGCTGCATGTCGGAGGTTCGAAAGCCTCTTACATTAAGCTCGTTTTACAACGTGAACCCATCCGTTCACAACACCAAACCAGCCCACTCACGGGTAATCTATATTGCACGGACCAATCCCTACACCTCCCACAGAATATTATGCTATCTACACTAGATACTTGTAAATTATGCACCTCTATACTGGATGTCGAAGTAGTAGCACAAAACACGGACCCATATATCGTTGTCCTCTCATAAACCAATCACACACATCACAACAACCGCCTACGCCTAGCCCTACCTAACTACCACCTGAAGAGTGCAAGCCGATCGGCGACATCCTACCACCTCGACAAAGCCGGAGTCATATTTGCCATATAAAAAAACACAGTCATGCACAACCTCACACCTTCTTACCCCCCCTCCGGAATACATCCCTCACTTTGCGGGACTCATTCTCACGCCTCACTTCGGCACGCCGTACCTCATCTTCGGGACCTATATGCCCCAACTGCAAGGCTCTCGGAACACAAAACTCTACAAAGCTATCATGGCGTGGGGACTCAGGCTCGACGACTCCTATCCTAAACATCGTATCCTATTTGGAGGCGATTTCCAATCTTCCACCCAACTAGGTACGGGTCAAACAACCCTTACATCCCTACTCTCCTCCCATCTCACAACCCTACATCCCCCTCTACATACCTTCCCACGTAGTGGCTCATGCATCGACAATTGGCTCAGCCCCTCTACTACCTCCAACGACCAACCACCACTCACGCACCACAAAGTGACCACTACAATCTCCTCCTTCACGGACCACTCCGCAATACATCTTCACATACGGCAAACCCAATCACTTATCACCTCACCTCCACCAATTGCACTCCGAAACGCCACTACGGCCGATACTCGCTTAAACAAATTTAAACTTCATTTAAACTTCCCCTATCGGAAGACGATATGATAGGGTATAGAGCTTCAACCCCCTCACTCATTACTCAAACAATCGACATATAAACAAATATCATCAACACACCCTCGAACAGCAGCCCTACGGATACCTTAGAGTGCCTAGCTAAACAATACACTATCTTACTCAACGAATATAACACACGCGCATTAACTATATGGGCCCTCCTCCCCACCAAAAAGTGCAAAAAAGGTCCCTATTCACAACCACTTGGCTCAATAAACCTACCCGAAGACTTGCCAAACAATTACGTAAACGCAGCAAGCAAAACGGCCCCCTCCCCCTAGCACAAAAACTATTAGACACCACCGAAGAGCTTACACCTGATAAAATCACAACCCAATGCCAACACAAAATCCGACACGAAGCACCTACACAAATACTAAACAAACTCAAACATAAAATCAACACCGCCTACGAAGCTAATCCCAAGCAATGCCACCGCCGCCTCAAAACTCAAAGCGGCCTCACCCCACAAAGCAAGTCAGCCTATAAACCATACAAAGTACTAAGAAAAGACAACACCGTCACTACTAACCCTACGGAAATCCTGAGAGAAGTCCATGCACACTTTCTGACACAACTTCCTAAAACCACCCCCGATAACCTCCCCACCCCCCTTGGGAAAAAGACACCTCCCCCGACCAATTAAAACTCACCCCACGCGGGGACCAAACTGCCACACTATCGGATATGGTTACAAGAGACACTTTCAACCAAACCATCCAACAACTTGGCACAGGAAAGTCCCCTGGCCCGGATGGCATCCCTGAAGAAATCATCAAATATCTACCCCCAGAAGCGCACACAGCTATCTTCTCCCTAATGACCCTTCTCGCTAAAAACTCTCACATTTAATCACGTCGCCCACGTGCCATTAGAGGCCTCCTTATCGGCAAACACTTCACTCTCTCCCTCGGCCTATAAACCGACCATCAACCACACACCCTCGACGACATCATTAGCAGTGCCCTTAGGTCGGCTGTGCATTGAGTCAAATGCGGACGCGATGAAAAATCAAGTGCATAACCAACACCGAAATTGAAATTGTGATTCTCATGTTTTACAACAAGTACCATTAAATCGGTTGCTGTCTCAGGGCGTACCCAATACTGCCATCTAGGTCTTAGGTCAGCGATGCATTTCCGAATTTAGTTAAATTGCGCCAACTCAAGCATGGCTCAGAAAGGCCGCGCGTCTTTGCGGTTTTACGCACGAGGACGATGTGACATGACGGCATATGGAACATGTGACAGAGGCATAAATATGCTTAAAACGATTGCGGCCCCGACTGAGATGTCAAAGGACGAGTGTCATTGAAGACATAAACCTGCACAAAGCCGCCCTCAACCACCTTTGGCGATCCGCCCAACAGCAGCTGGCCATTGGGGGCCGCCGGCCTGCCGCTGTATAACACAGGGTAGTTGTATATCTGGAGTGCCAGTTCGGCGTCGATGCTCACCTGCCACAGCATCGACCGTTTGTGAATTCCACGTTTCATACCATATACTGTGAAAGGCAAATCACCGAGCAGCGGTGAGGGAAGGGATGGATGCAATGCAGGGTACGCAGTACTCCGCAGATACGTACCGGCTTATGAAAGTTTCTGCGGGCCATGTTGAGCAGATTACGCGCGAGCGAGAAGGTCACCTCCACCTGATACACACACACACATACAAAAACAGAACACAAAAAAAACACACATACACCCCATTCACAAGTACAAACACATATATACACACACACACACACACACACACACACACACACACACACACACACACGATCAGTGACAAGTGGAACGAGACAATGGATGGATGGAAGGTGGTGGTCGATGAAGGCTGTATTATGGTGCAATGAAAGTGGCGCACACCGCTTCAGGTGAGTGAGGGTTGGCTTGGTATGAAGCCCACTCGAAGGCGTTTTTCTCGGCATGCCACTGCGATTGTAGGTGGGGCAGACGGAGGAAGACAGAGAAGGGCGGGGGAGAATGATTAGTACAGAGGTCAGTCGATGACTTGTTGATTCATTTCCACAGTCAACCATTCTGTGACTCATCTGTTCAGTAAACCAAACATTCACCTACTAATTCGACCTGTTCATCCTCTTCGAACTTTTCTATACATTTCTCCTCTCTTACATTACCAGTCTTTCCCTCCCACCCTTCCTCTCCCAGTTTTCTCACTTAACCCCTCAATCCATCCAATCATGCACCCAACCCCCCCTCTCTCATCGCCCCGCACGATCCACCCGTGCCTCGCGTTGTTCATGAATTTAACAGATGCAAACAAAGTTGAACAGCGGTAAGCATCATGGGCAGGAACAGCGCACCTGTGTGGCGAGGAAGGGGTACTGAGGTGTGGCGCAGTCGCCAAGCGAAGGAAGCCACAGCAGGCAAGGTACACAATGTTGTCAGAGGGGTACCAATTGTGAGGTTGACAGCCTACCAACCCGCATGCGTTGGCTGATGAGATGATTAACTGGAGGAAAGGAGGGGGGTGGGGTGTGGTATAGGACATGGCCGCACCTCGCGAGCCTCCACGGTGGATACGTACTCCACACCTTGTTTGTCTTTGGAAGTGCTGAGGACGCGGAAGAAGCGGTTGAGGGCAGGGTCGCCCAGAAAGGTGCGCGGGCTGATAGCGAATTGATGGTTCTCCATCGTTAGCGGCGCGTCAGCCATGCGCGCCATAAGCTCGGGGCTGAATGTGCTGAAGAACCGGCTGCCCGCCGCGTCGGGAGTGAACTCCAAACGACTTGCGATGTTGCCTGCATCAAAGCTGTCGCCACACAGAGGAAGCTCAGGTTAGAAATCGAAGTGGGACGTAACGTAAGCAGCGGGTTGCGGGGAAGGGTTCTTTGTTTTCACTCGGCCGTCAACCAAAACCAAACTGTCGAATCTCGTAAATTGAACATAAGACGAGTAATTGTCGATATTCGCAGTCAGAAAACAATTGATGTTGACTAAATATCACCAAATCACACCATTGAGTTTAATGTATTGAATTGTAATTCATTTCATTTTGTATCAGCTCAAGCTATGTATTTTAAAATGTGGTATGTCGCCTAATTGTCTTGCTCTTCATTTTCTAAATGCATTTCATTGTGTCGCGCTTATTTTACAACTAATCACATGGTATTATCCCGTACGACATTGCGCTTGACATTATTGTATTCTATTATATCGCCTGGTATTGTGTAAAATTGCATTTCACTGTATTGTCCTGCATTGCAATTCAGTCAATTTCATAATACATCAAACTCTGTTTATTTGTTTTGTTCTGTGTTTTTTTATTTGTGTTATGTTGTCTTTCTGGTCTTGTACTGTGTTTGTCTATAAATGCATGATGTTATAAGTTTGTATTGCAGTGTATGATATGGCACTGCAAATGATTTTTTTAGATTGAATTATTTACTCACTTGGCTGTATATCGCTAATTTCTGCATACTCTTGGGCGAGCGGGGAGGAGATGAGGGACTGGGAGGCGAGGGGAGGGAGGGACTGCGGCAGACGCACTTGCCCAGGATGGAGGTGTTGCCACTGATTGCCACAGTGAAAAATTCGAAACCCAAGCAAGTGCCAAGCATCTGCCGAAAAAAGCACGCAAACAGTGCTAAGCCAGACAGTGCAGCTGATTGCAGGTGTGTGCATTCATGTGGGGGGGCGCTGGAGAAGCGGAGAAAGAGTGAAGAGTGAGAGGGGTGACGGCACCGGGAAGAAGTCGCCGCGGTCGTTGGCCTGGATGGCGAGCTTCAGCAGCATGGAAGAGATGTCGTAGTACCCGTGCCCGGGCTCCATG
>JAPMLY010002630.1:25000-37500 GCA_026401115.1 Tetraselmis chui
GAAGAAAAACGGCGGCGGTAAGTGGTGACGACAAGGCACAGTGTACGCATTTTCGCACAAAGGCATACAAAACGCACCGCTCATCCGCGTCGGCGTTTTTTCGCAATCTGCACCTGTAGAACAGAGCGCACAGAAATAACGATTGGAAAGGATAAACAAAAATCCGCTTTCGACGTCAGCTAAAAAATACTCTTTCCTACTATTGTATCTTGTTTACCGGTTGGAAGGGCAAGTGGATGCTCCAGTATTCAAGCCGGAGTAGGCGGTGGTGGTTGACAAGAGAGTGGTGAGACGGTAGCATGCTTACCGTTCCGTGCTGCAAGAACGACCCGCCTGTAGCCGCCTGAGCACCAATTGACCGCCCACCACCGGCAACAAGTGCGTTTATGAAAGAGTTGAAGGTTTGCTGGTTGTGGAGAACAATGTCTGTGTTCGCGCTACACAATCGCGGCTGGGGTGGCCACGGGTTAACGAGGGCGTACTGAAAAAACGTCGCTAGTACATGTTTTCCGACCAAAATTAGCGCGCACGCTTTTGCGGTACTTAAGAACGCCGTGGGTGGTGTGTGTGTATGTGTGTGTGTGTGTGTGTGTGTGTGTGTGTGTGTGTGTGTGTGTGTGTGTGTGTGTGTGTGTGTGTGTGTGTGTGTGTGTGTGTGTGTGTCTGTGTGTGTGCGAGACAAAAAAAGAGGAAAGGGCGGATATGTCTGTGTGGGTGGGCGGGGACCACTCACCGGTCAAACAATGCCAGCCTCGGACAAGAGCTCCAGCAACTGCCGCTTCAGGCTCGCAAACCACAAGCCTTGGCCCACTCCTGGCTCTCTTTCCGGCATATGTCAAGCGTGGTGGCACCGGAGAGGTCAAGTAGGTCCGGAAAGGTCCGGAAAGGTGCCAGGTTCGGCGTTGACGGACGGAGAAGGGTTGTCCGGGCGGCCTCGGCCTCTATGCCGCGAGCGAGCGGAGATGCTTTCGTCGGCAGCAACGGTGCTTCACTCATTTGTTGCTTCTCTATCTATGCAAATCTGTGATGGACACATGCAAGACGCCAACCTACGCAACGTCGCGAGGCGACTGGGCGCGCGCATCCGCTGTGTTGACTCCTACTACAGAGGCGATGGGCCGTGCGCTGACTAGAACCGGCCGGGCCAGCGGTCGCTCCTGTATCGCATGCATGTACGCGTACGACGGATGCACAAGGGCGTACGTGCCGTACATGGGGGATTTCCATCCCGGGGATGTAGATCCCCGGGATCGATATAGACAATTCCTTATTATTATATGGTATTATATAATTCTTATGACTGTAGAGGGTGTCGGTGCGGGTTCCCTGCCAGTCCCATATCCCGGGGGCGCAAAATAAAAATAAAAAAATCTTATGACTAATCGCGACCGGCTGACCTTCTGCCTGCCGCTCGTCGCCTGTGGCTGTCAAGAATATAGATAGCGAGAGACAGTACCTGTATCTTATGCTTCCCCTACACACACGCTTCCAGCAGTCGGAGGCCCGGCACTTTTCAAGACCTCAGTACTGGCCGTTTCACGTTGCCTGTAGCTTTTGATAAGGTGCGAGACCGTATGCGTGAAGTTGAATGCAGTACTCGCCGGGCGTCGCCCCCCTCCCCCCCCTATCTCGCACTCTCCTGTTAGATCTTGCATCCGCCATCATCTAGGGTTTGCTAGTACTGTACTATATTATTCTGAGCTTGACCGAAGTACTCCGCAATTGCGATTTTGAACCACTGCAGTCGTTGCAGGCTATGCCTATGGTCTTGGCGACGGTGATCCTCTGCCTTCACGGGTCTCCGTCGTTTGCATTTATAACTTGTTTGCCACGGCTGGTCCTTGGAGTTTATACCCTTCGGGCCGTGTATTACTAGGACCACGCCGACTTCTCTTTCCTTCGTGGGGGTGGGTCGGTCGACTGTGCCAGACGCGAGAGCTGCCAGAAACCGTTGGCAGTATCCTCCCCCGTCGTGCCTATGGCCATTTTAGCCTTCGACATCGCTCACTGAAACAAATACACACAAACACGCCCCTTGCTTTCCCATACAAGCACGTGCCGTGATCCACGATGCGCTAAAGAACTACACAGCAACATTCCGGGTTTCGCTCTCGTGGCTGTCGAATATTTTGTATTCGCAGTTTGGCTCTCGACGCTTATTTCGCTGTGTGCCTCTTCGCGGACAGATAAGTCAAGATGGGCAGGGGTGGGTTTACTGATACGCCGATGCGGGGTGGGGCGGAGGGGGAAGAAGTCCTTCTGAAGACTAAGGCGGGCGACGTGGGTTTTCTGAGGACCGTCCTCCGCGTTGTGCTCGACTTCAACAACTCGGCGGCCGAGAACCGCGCAGAGTACTACAAAGTGAAGCAGGCGGCGGATGAAGCGAAGGCAGCTGCGGGCGAGCGTCGTCGCACCAGCCGCGCCAAACTGGAACAGAAGACGAGCAAAGTGAGCCGTGCGGAGGTAGCGGAACACAACGATGTGCACGACTGCTGGATGGTCATCAAAGGGAAGGTCTACGACGTGACCGACTTTGCGGCGACGCATCCCGGCGGCCGAGTGATCTACACCTACGCGGGGAAGGACGCCACCGACGTGTTTGCGGCCTTCCATGCCGGAGGCACCTGGTCGCAACTGTCGGAGCTGCAGGTGGGCGAGCTGGCCGAGGAGGATGCCACCAAGCCCGAGGACCCCATCGTGCAAGATTTCCGCAACCTGCGAGCAAAGATGGTTGCAGAGGGTAAGGGCGGGGGGGGGGGGGAGGGGGGGGGGGGGGGTGTCTTAACGTTCTCTACGTAAAGGTCGCCAAGCTTGAAACCGTCACTCGGTCAGCTCAAATTATTACAAGGACGATGATCCACATGCCCTTCATAACGCTCGCTTGTGGGGGGGGTGTCTTTATACGTATGCACCTGAGTGTGTGTGTGTGTGTGTGTGTGTGTGTGTGTGTGTGTATGCGTGTATGAATATGTATGCACCTGAGAGTGTGTGTGTGTGTATGTATGAGTATGTATGCACCCGAGTGTGTGTGTGTGTGTGTATGTATGAGTATGTATGCACCCGAGTGTTCGCGTCTGTGAGTGTGTGTGTGCTGTAAATAAGTATGCATTTGTGTGTGTGTGTGTGTGTGTGTGTGTGTGTGTGTATGAATGTGTCGGTATCTAAATTTGTGTTTGCTTGTGTCTTTCATGTCTTTGTTCAAGGTTTGTTCAAGTCAGACAAGCTGTACTACGTGTACAAGACCCTATCCACTCTGTCCATTGCGCTGCTGGCGTATGGGGCGCTGTCTGCGTGGGGTAGTTCCCTGCCGGGCATGCTCTTCTCTGCTTTCTTGCTTGGCCTCTTTTGGCAGCAGTGCGGCTGGCTCGCGCATGATTTCTGTCACAACCAGGTGTTTCGCAATCGGACATACAACACATGGGGTGGCTTCCTTGTGGGCTCTGTGTGGGGCGGGTTCAGTGTGGACTGGTGGAAGGGGAAGCACAACACCCACCATGCTGCCCCCAATGAGATCACGGCCGGTGGTATGCCTGTGGACCCAGACATCGACACTCTGCCCCTGATCGCATGGAGCCCTGAGCTGCTATCCAACGTGCACGACGCCGCCTACCGCGCCTTCATCCGTCTCCAGCACTACCTCTTCTTCCCCATCCTCTGCTTTGCCCGTATGAGCTGGGCTCAGCAGAGCGCCACGCACCCCTTCGACGCCATCAAGCACACCGCCAACGTTCAGCCCCGCGTTGAGAAGCTGTCCATTGCGCTGCACTACGCCTGGCTACTCCTCTTTGCCTTCAGCCAGCTCCCTCTCCTCCGCGGCGTCGGCTTCCTGCTCGCCAGCCAGATGATGTCAGGGATAATGCTCAGCCTGGTATTCGTGCAAAGCCACAACGGGATGGAGATTTACCACGAGCCCAAGGATTTCTTCACGGCGCAGCTCGTCTCCACGCGCAACATATTCGGTGCGTTGAGTGACCGAGTCTACGGCCCCTTCAACGATTGGTTCACCGGTGGCCTGAACTACCAGATCGAGCACCACCTCTTCCCGACCATGCCTCGCCACCGCCTCTCCAAGGCGCAGGTCCACGTGATGGAAGTGTGCAAGAAGCACGGGTTGGTGTACGAGAATTGCAGCATGACGGAGGGGACGGTGCGGGTGCTCAGCGCACTGGCGGACATCGCAGCCCTTGCTTAGCGAGGTCAACCGTCGTGGGGCTGAATTGGGCCCGGAGATCAAGGGGACAAAATGCCGCACCCTAATTCAGTGAGGCACATGGAGGGATTTGAGGGAAGATGAGAACGGCATGTCTATTCACTGCCCATGTTAAGTTATCGGCGGAGGGCGTTTGGCCGGTGTAATCAAGTATCAATCCCCCCGTTACCGTCCCCTCCGGCTGTCCTCTCATCAACTCGTCATTCCCATCTCGCATTTCTGAAGTTGTCTGTGTGATCCGTGAAGATCGGCAAAGAGAAATGGAACTGCAAATGATGTACGATTTTTATCAACTACACAGAGTCTCGTTTTTCACATGCCATTTGGGTCTTAGTACGGAAGGCTTGGTCGGGGGTCTCCTTGCCCTTCCTCTCCGGTATATCGGCATATTTTTTTGCAACCGACATGCTAGCCGGACTGACTTCGGCAGGGCGCATTGCGATGGACTTTGGTGCATGCGGGTTGGCGTTGGAGGGGGGGGGGGAGGCTAACATGGATGCCGCTTCCTGGTTGTGGCCCGCGGGTCGCAACACGCTTAACGCTAGCGAAAGACGTTGCATGCATCGTTCACGGCGTCGCCGATGATATATGACATGCAATCGTCCCGGGAGAAGCACAACCCCGGCGAAGGAGCGGCGGCCGACATATCCCCACATGTTGGGTGACGGCAAGGCGCGCTTGTGCGCGAGTGATAGAGAAAGAGAGATATGGGAGCTATCCCCTAAAGCCCGGGCGACTTAACAAAAATGTCTCTAGTGTCCCGACTAGGGGAGGTCCTCTCCACGGAAGCGATGCTTGCGGTTGCCGCCCAACAAACGAAGTTTGAGGCGGATGACCGGACTTCGGGTCGTTCTGGTCCGCATGTCTCTTGCATGTCCAAGCTGTTTTTCAATGCGTGTTACCTTGTTAGCAATAGCATCCCGTTGCCTAGTGCTTATGTACAAGGTAGCTATTTGTCATTCTACTAGTACTACTTCGTGTTATTATGCTATTAGCGATACTCTATTCCGTATTAGCGGCGGTCGGCCGGACCTGCCGGTGCCTTCGCCGGCCGCCATCTCTCTCCTCTCACTTCTCTAGTCACCCTAGCCGGCCCCTTGTGGGACCGGCACGACCTACGTGTAACTATCCGTTATCGATTCCGACAGGTTATGGGCCCTCCACCAAGTTACACTAGATAAGAGCGTGTGTAAAGCACTAGGCGCCACGCTAGTCCTACCTACTCCCACATTAAAAAGAGTAGAGCGTTTGTAAAGCGCTCGGCGCCACGCTAGTAATTCATCGTCCAACCGACACCACGCTTCGCCTTCGAGCTGGTTGTCCGCGATTGTCCTACCATCTCCCACGTAAAACGGAGAAGAGCGTGTGTAAAGCACCCGACGCCACGCTCGTCCCACGCGGCTTTCAGTCTCACCTAGGCTTCAGCCTACCGATGCTCTCGACCGGATATGGTTGTTTGAAACCGACCCGCAAAAATTCGGCCCGTGCGTACTTTAATTAATATTGTTATTGTTTTTCCCCGAGGCAACGCCGCACCGCTCACCTAACTTAGCGTGGAGCTAACTTTTCCCACTGCGAAAGGGGGGAGTCAACACGAGCAACTTTTGCGTGCCTACACGCTCTTAACAGCTTTGTTGGCTTTGTTTCATACTCGCCGGTCGCTCTCACGCGTCGGCTAGTTCGCCCGTGGACAATTTTTCCCGCTACATGTCAGAATAATACATTACGCAATACATTTGAAACCGCTTCATATCGGCAACTCGCCGGTAGCGGCACGTTCCTATGAGCGCATGTCGCTACACCTACCCGGTCTGAGACGCACGCTACAAGCACTGCACCTTCGACCAAGATGGCACCTTCCTCGACGCAAGCTAGGCCGACGTCAAGACCTCGGCTGCCTTCAGGGGGGTGTTAGCACTAGCATCCCGTTGCCTAGTGCTTATGTACAAGGTAGCTATTTGTCATTCTAGTACTTAGTGTTATTATATTAGCGGTACTCTATTCCCTATTAGCGGCGGTCGGCCGGACCTGCCGGTGCCTTCGCCGGTCGCCATCTCTCTCCTCTCACTTCTCTAGTCACCCAAGCCGGCCCCTTTGTGGGGCCGGCACGACCTACGTATAACTGTCCGCTCCCGATTCCGACATACCCTCTTGCTACTATGGAGGTTGGGGGTCGCCTGGCTCCCCTTGCCTAAGAGATGCTTCATCGTCAATCGACTTTATTTGTGGCTGCTCGCAGCTTCGGGGTTGGGTGCTCCATTGCTCTTTCTGCGGAGAGTCTTCGCCGCGAATCTTATAATGGAAGGTGAAGCTATTTGTTCGTCGGTCCGTTTTTTCTTTGCGTTTCGCCGTTTCCTCGCATATGTGGGTCGGAGTCCTTGCAACGCATCGCAATCATTGTTTTGTATGGCACGCTTGCTGGTTCGTACCTCCGTAGTTGATGATCTAAATGTCGGTTGTATGTGGTGATGTTGTTGCTTGTCCCCCCCCGTCCGCTAGGTATGCTTAGTTCTTGCGACAAAGATAGGGATCGAGACTATCATTCGGACCATATAAACGCATTTCGTAGTGATTTCGGAGACCCCGAATGCGAGGTCTTCCCGAAATCGCAGCCAAGTGCACTTGTAAAACATCGGCGATACCCTACCATCGATCCGTAGGACCTTCGTACACACCCTCTTCCCCGCCCTTGTTTATTATTTTTGGTCGATTTTTGCCGCTTTTGTGCGCAATTCATACATACAAAACCGAAATAAATTGAGTACGGGTAAAGCAGCCAGTTTTCACTGATGGCGGGGGGCTCATCGCTAACGATGAGGACTCAATATGTTCTGAATTGTATGGTCATATTGATTTTAATCTAAAGGTTTTTTTCTCCTTTGAACTTTGATGGTGAACTTCGCCACCATCCGCGAAAGATGAGAGATCCCCCCCCCCCCCCCCCCCCCCCTTTCTTATTTTTGCTTGATGGTTTCCACTGCTTTTTCTTGTAAGGATATCTTTCTAATTTTAATCTAGATGTTTGCAAAACTTGTTGAAATTGAAATAAACCAATAGATTGTATTATTTTTCTTGTAAGATAATCTAAATTGTATTGCGACAATACCGGCAAACTTAGCCGATTGCTGTCTCACGGCCATCAATACTCTGCCATCTGGGACACTTAGGAGAACGGTTGGGCCGGGTACTCTTCGACCATGTAGACATGTCGTCGGCACACATATTTGCAGTGTGTGCCGACGTTCCTCGGAGGTTAAAAATTGTAAGCAACGGTAGTAATTGCCACACTCCCCCCTCCTAAGCGGTGACAACATAAATATATCTTTAATATAAAAACAAATCTAAAAGCAAATCCACTTGTCAAGAATGGAAAATGAAATTAATGCTCGACCTCCACGATGCACGGCCCGCTCCCACCGAACCGGGGTGCCGATCGGCGTTCGAGAGGGGCGACGGGCTAGCCTAATCTAGCTCCCGCGTGACTTCGGTCTTTCCGGAGATAGAAGGGGAAAGGCTAGCAAAAACCCTCCTCACGCGGTCGCTCGTCGATCCCGCCGTTGCATCGCATTAGCCCCGTCCCAAGGTCATTGCCGCTCCTCCCGTCGCGACTTTCCTCTCAGTCGGGGTCTCCCGTCACCTCGAGGGCAAGTAGGGTGGGGGTGGGGGTGGGGGGTAATACGAGACAACTAGGCAGAAAAAGGCAACGCTCCTATAACCGCGCTGTAAAAGCTTCCCAGCCATTTCCCCGGTCACCTTTGCCATATCTAAAAGGCCTCGGGGGTACGGACATCATTCAAACCCTCCGTACAAGCTTTTCCGGCGGCGGATGATCATGTGGATCGCCGCCGCTAGACCATGCCGCTCTTCCCGTCGCGGCGACCGTCCTCCTCGATGCAAGTGTCGTGCTGCCCCCCTTTGGGCCGGTTCAGGGTCAAGCGAGCGCCATACCCTAGCGCTGCTTTTCATTTGTCCGCCGCCATCTCCAACACCCGCGTCCCAACGTTGATCCGTCCGCACCCTCATTGCCAAAAAATATTTCACAGCTTGCCCCCCCCCCCCCCCCCCCCCCCCCCCCCCCCCCCCACGCCTCCTTATCGAGGACAAGACTTGAGGAGCATTCAGTCGCGAAAAAAATATTTGACGGCCCGAGCGGGAGATCTTGGCGCCGAAAGAGTACAAAAAATATTTAAGAGTCCCGCGTACATGGCTTCCCCGATGGTTGTTGATCGCGCGGATCGCAGCTATCGGCTCACCCCGCATGGCCCCTGCCTCACCCCGAATGCATGGCACGGCAATAGGGCTACAAGCGCCCACGAAGAGGAGGTGAGGGTGAGTACCGACGGACCTGCGAGCGCACCCCCCTCCGGGGCCGCCGCCACTGCATTGTCGGCGGGCTCCGCAAAACTTACTTACACGTGTGGCGTACACCCTAGCGGTTACGCGTTAATGTAAAAGCGGTGCGTCTTGCACATACCTGGAGGTAAACATCGAACTATTGAAGATGGGGACAACGTCTTGCGCAACGCCTCAAGCCATGCCCCAACGACGCTAGCTAGCTGCAACCCTTAGGCCGGTGCAACCCCCGAGCACTCTCTGCTTTGCGCTCGCCCATATAGGCTCACGCAATTGTAGTAACGACTCTCGTAGTCGAGCAGGGTGTCACGTTACATCGTCTCATGTGAACTCGAGCTTCACGAGAGACTTCCCCAAGTTCTACGTCGCACCTTCACAACATGCAACGACATGAGCCCCGCCCTACCTCCGCGCATGGAGCCAACGCTCAACCGATTGCCATCGAACAACGCACATTAGGGATGGCAGTGAGCGTTCCTGCCTCGGCCCTTTTTGGAGCGGCCAAAGTTACCGGGGACGTGGACGCGCTCTTCTTGGAGGATCCGTTTCGGTTCGGCCAAAGGTACGGATATTGTCCTTCCATGACGTTGGGCCGGCACATCGTGATCTTGTAGCCCATTGCAGACCGCAACGTCGCATTTAAAATCTCAGCGAAGTCCTTGGTAGTTAGGGTCGAGTAGGGGTGGTAAGCGGAGACGTGAAACTTGACTAGTTTCCAACAGTCGGTAACGTGAGTACCGGCCAAGGTAGTCGCTAGTCGGAACCAACAGTCTTGGGTTACCCAAACCGCCTCCATTGTAAGCTCGTGCTGTCGTGACTGGTTGTGGTTGTCTGCCCGAGGACTGCGCTCAAAGTCATTGGATACGGCATGGGGTTGAGACATAGCACGGGTAACGATGTTGCCGTTGAATGTAGGGGTTGCCGTCGGCCATGCCGTCCGCGCCAGCAGTGGAGATTTAAAAAAACCTTTGCGCCGGTTGCAACTTGTAGCATGTTGCCACTAGTTGAACACCATCCACAACAATGTTGAGTTGAACTATGCTCCCTGCATTTGCGGTATACGCATGGATTCCTGAAGAAGATCCTTGGGGAAGAGGCCGTGCGAGGTCTTCACAACTCGGGTGAAGTGGCGCTTCATCTTGCCAAGGGCCACAGCGGCATGCATGTGAAATATTGAAGTTAAGTGCCTATTCCACATCGGAAAGCACATTAACATATTAGCGATTAATGTCGTTATGCTTTTCTTACATTAACAGACCGAATCAAGCATCCCCCAATAGCGTCATGCCTTCACCACTTGTATCCTCCGCCATTTGTTGCACACACACGATAGACACTCCATGTTCGGCAGCATTTTTTTTCACGCATGGCGCTCTTGTCCTCTTGCACCTCCATATAGACCATCACGCCGGTTGCACAGTCGCACATAGTCGCCAGCTCCGTCCCAAGGGCTTTGGCTTGCAGTGAATGTAGGTTATGTTGGGTAGCCCGCCTAGCTTGTCTTTGCGAGGTTTGTAAGCCGACATGCTTTCACCCATCGTTTGATATACCCCTTGGTGTAGAACGTTCCACATGTGTGTATGTTGAAGTCGTCCACACCATTCCGGAACCATGCCCATAGGTCTAGGCCAATCTTGTATATTTCTAGTTTGCAATATATGATAAGAGAACGAGTAATCTTAAACATGTGGAACGCCATGCACTTTTGAAATTGTGGCTAGTTTCTAATTCCATAAAGCATATTTTTATTCGCCCGCAAATCTCTACCCCTTTGCCATAGACGGTTCCCGCTACCATCAAAGCCCAAAACCTGGCGAACTCTTCCGGGTTGACTTGCCTAAATTCCGCCCTCAAGCCTCCATCGTTCAGCTTCCGTAAGTCGGCGTGTATGTCCCCGGGGTAGAGCCGGAGCCATAGCTTCAATATATCCACTCGTCCGTCCGTCACATATAAGCCTTCCTTCAGCCCCACTTGGCCTCCTATTTGAGCGGCACGCACTGGAGATGTGTCTGCAAGTGGCTCGTGTTCGGCATCGTCATCATGTTGGAACACCGTCCACGTCACCATTGTCCTTGGTTACGTAATGTGATGGTGACGCTAGGTACGAATGAGACCCACGCGGCGTCCTCGACGCCTTGGGAGTCCTCGGCCGTATCGTCGGGGATATCGGGGTCGCCCTCGTCGTCGGACGAGTCGCCCTCCATACCGAGGGCTTCGTTGGTGTTGGCGGGACTCTCCCCCGCGTCGGTAGGTGGCGATATCTCGGTGGAGCCGTAGTAAGCGGAGGACCCCCACGACATAAGGTCGATCGGTAGTGTGGGTTCGACAGTCGGCGTACCGGTATCACTTACTACCGACCATGCAAGAATTGATACTAGTAACGCACTCTCCGTAAACACACCGGATATTTGCACCGTTGGCCGCGGGGGGGGGGGGGTGAAAGGGCATTCACATTGCAACGCGTTATGCGTTGCTTGTCTTTGTTGGTGTTGGGGTTAAACTCGTGTTTCGGCGGCATGCCATCCCAATTTACCGACGGACTCGCCGACTGTCCCATAGGCTCGGTCACGTTGTTGTCATATTGTGCACCATCTTTGAGAGGTTGAAGGGGGCCTCTACGGGCGGAGACACGCGCTCTAGTCGTTAGTGTCTTCCTCATGGTGGTGGTGGTGGGTCGCAAACATGCGATCTCAGCAAATCGCACGTTTGAACCGCTTCCGCCCCACCCGAGGTTTTGAGTCTAAAAGAGTTTAGCAAAAGGTTTTGAGTTTAGCAAAAGGTTTTGAGTCTAAAAGCACAGAACACCCTCAGGTACACGCTCCCAAAACTTTACTAACTTTTCCTCAGCAGGTGGGGTTGACCCATTTATTTTTACGTGACTGGTGTATGATTGGTCATACAAAAGTAGTGCTTATATCATACGCCCGTTCCCGATCGAGGCATATAGGGCCTACGGTGGCCTTAAATCCATCTAATGTTCGGCAAAACGTGCCCTCGGGCAAGTGAAATAATAGGGATTAAATGAATTCCGGCGCGGCATTTGTAGCATTTGTAGCAACTTCCCAGAAGCAGCAGGAATAAGTACTGTCTTTCTACGTTGCTATATGTCAGCCTCGGCGGCCTACGGGCACGGCACGGGTGCTGGTTGCAATAAGGGGGTAGAATAAAGAACTGAAGCCGTGGCTTTTACTTTTTACTAGCTGATGATGAGCTCAATAGCGCTGGTCGTATACTGCCAAGGGCATGAGCAGCTTGCCAATTTCGACAGCGATATCGTATAGCGCTGCCGTTAGGCAGGCACGCTTTGCGAGCATGGCCCCCAATAACAGCACAGCACGCGCAATACTGCTAGCGCCGTTCCTCGCGGTGCTGCTTGCCTACCCGTCATCGACGACCTGGGCAGCAGCCGCCACCGACAACGCCAACGCACTCGGAGCCATCCTCGAGGAGGCTAAAAGCGACGAAATGCAGAGGTGAGGGCGACTGCCGGCACCCCTTCTCTCAACTCTACAGTTTAGCAACCAAATCGCTAAGATTCCGGGTCGTTAGGGGAAGACGCTGTGCACGAAGTCGCCTATTGACGTTTAATTTTCGCTCCGACCCACTTGTGTCAAAATTCGCACGACCACACCAGGTGGATGGTGGGGATTCGTCGACAGCTCCACAAGATGCCGGAGCTTATGTACGACGAGCACCGCACGAGCCAATTAGTCAGGTATGTCGCAGTGCGATCCTCTTACCTGTTCTGGTCGGCTCGTTTGTGTCATTAACGGCCCGCCCACTGGTCCGAAACGCAGGGAGACGCTGCAGTCACTGGATATCCCGTTTCGCTTCCCAGTGGCCGAGACTGGAGTGGTCGCCACCATCGGGAATACTTCCACCGGGCGCTGTATTGGCCTGCGCGCGGATATGGACGGACTGCCCATCCAGGTTCGCT